>JAWPHD010017292.1:0-45304 GCA_037043455.1 Cyrtodaria siliqua | reverse complement strand
AACGCTGTTTAAGCATTGCGTTTACTAAGAGATGTGGGTCGAATCCGTAACGCTGTTTGAGAATTGCGTTTACTAAGAGATGTGGGTCGAATCCGTAACGCTGTTTGAGCATTGCGTTTACTAAGAGATGTGGGTCGAATCCGTAACGCTGTTTAAGCATTGCGTTTACTAAGAGATGTGGGTCAAATCCGTAATGCTGTTTGAGCATTGCGTTTACTAAGAGATGTGGGTCGAATCCGTAACGCTGTTTGAGCACTGCGTTTACTAAGAGATGTGGGTCGAATCCGTAACGCTGTTTGAGCACTGCGTTTACTAAGAGATGTGGGTCGAATCCGTAACGCTGTTTGAGCATTGTGTTTACTAAGAGATGTGGGTCGAATCCGTAACGCTGTTTAAGCATTGCGTTTACTAAGAGATGTGGGTCAAAACCGTAATGCTGTTTAAGCATTGCGTTTACTAAGAGATGTGGGTCGAATCCGTTACGCTGTTTGAGCATTGCGTTTACTAAGAGATGTGGGTCGAATCCGTAACGCTGTTTGAGCATTGCGTTTACTAAGAGATGTGGGTCGAATCCGTAACGCTGTTTAAGCATTGCGTTTACTAAGAGATGTGGGTCAAATCCGTAACGCTGTTTAAGCATTGCGTTTACTAAGAGATGTGGGTCAAATCCGTAACGCTGTTTAAGCATTGCGTTTACTAAGAGATGTGGGTCGAATCCGTAACGCTGTTTAAGCATTGCGTTTACTAAGAGATGTGGGTCAAATCCGTAACGCTTTTTAAGCATTGCGTTTACTAAGAGATGTGGGTCGAATCCGTAACGTGCATTGCGTTTACTAAGAGATGTAGGTCGAATCCGTAACGTGCATTGCGTTTACTAAGAGATGTGGGTCGAATCCGTAACGCTGTTTGAGCACTGCGTTTACTAAGAGATGTGGGTCGAATCCTTAACGCTGTTTGAGCATTGCTTTTACTAAGAGATGTGGGTCGAATCCGTAACGCTGTTTGAGCATTGAGTTTACTAAGAGATGTGGGTCGAATCCGTAACGTGAATTGCGTTTACTAAGAGATAGCATTGCGTTTACTAAGAGATGTGGGTCGAATCCGTAACGCTGTTTAAGCATTGCGTTTATTAAGAGATAGCATTGCGTTTACTAAGAGATGTGGGTCGAATCCGTAACGTGACCTACAGTTTTAGCTTAAGCCTAAACAGAAACTTGTGAAATTTGCATCAAAATCAACAGTCATCTTATTTCTTTGTTTTAACCAAGATAACTAAAAACCTAGGAGGGAAATTAGAGGTCATGCCCATTCTTACTGATATATTTTAGACAGACAGACAGACAGACTGATATTTTTTATTGATTTAAACTATACAAGTTTATCATCATATACAATATGCAAACATTTATACGTGACAGAATAAACAAAACAAACAAACAACAAAAACATAATTTTGCACACTAGTTTCAAATAAATTGTATTATTGAATAATTTGAAATATTAAATAATTGAATAAAAATGTGGAAATGACACTGAACTTTAACTTACGCAAATTAAATTAAATATTAAATTAAAAAAAAAAAAAAAAAAAAAAATTTGTTCTCATTATCACAAAAGCAGTAACATAAATAATTAATTGATAATAGTTTTTCATTCGAGGATAAACCTAGTTTTGATAAAACAAAAAATCATTACGAGAATCAAATGCTTCTTTTATAAACCAAGATCAATTAAACAACTCTTTCTTATTACTTGTTTTCATTAGCTCTATGAATTTTAAAACACTTGGACGTTTATAATAGTACTTTTTAATGTATTTTCTTCTTATATTAACATATACAGGACAAATCAAAACAAAATGGTATTCATCTTCAATGTCATTAGAATTACAAATGGTACAATAACGTTGGTTTCTTTCTAATCTGTTCTGTGCGTAGCGCCCAGTTTCAATTCGCAGTGAATGCGACGATAGTCTTAGTTTTGATAAAACAATTCGCAACTTATATGGCAAAATATCGAGATATAGTTCATATTCAAAATTGCCTTTAAAATGTAAATACATTGACAAAACTCTATTATTTACAACATCGCTGTTCCACTTTTGAACAAAACAATCGACTAAACGCTGTTTAAAAACAGTATGAAATGTTTTCAAAGGCACACTATTTGGATTATTCCAAACATTTTAGATAAAACCTTGATTTTTTTACATACAGTTCAACCTTTATTAGGCTTGTCCATATATTAACGGTCAGTGGGTAGCCATACTGTGGACGAACAATAACTGAATCAAGCAGCCAAGCCGTGAATATACTAGGGAGTCCGTGGGTAAACCCCCTCCTCCACCACCACCCCCAAGAAAATGTGTAATAGTGTACGTGCTTAAATAGTGTGATGTCTGCTAGTTTCGGCGAGTATTATCGTAGTTCTTAAATATGACCAGAGACAAACAGGGATGTCCAAGGTTAGAGTGAACATGTTTATTTTAATGGGACACACGGTCCACGGTTAGAGTGAACATGTTTATTTTAATGGGACACACGTCCGCGGTTAAAGTACGTCCACGGTTAAAGTGAACATGTTTATTTTAATGGGACACACGTCCACGGTTAAAGTACGTCCACGGTTAGAGTGAACATGTTTATTTTAATATGACACACGTCCACGGTTAAAGTACGTCAACGGTTAAAATGAAATGTTTATTTTAATGGGACACACGGTCCAGGGTTAGAGTGAACATGTTTATTTTAATGGGACACACGGTTCACGGTTAGAGTAAACATGTTTATTTTAATGGGTAGAGTAAACATGTTTATTTTAATGGGACACACGTTTATCTTCTCTTTTTCTTTTTCTTTTTCTAACTTGCGGAGTACCGTTAGTTTTTCTACATAAATTACATATTTGAAAATTTATTATTAATAATTATTCGAATAGTTCAAAGAAACGTGTTATTACATGTTACTAGCCTCTCACCGTTGCGGGTTCGAATCCCACTGAGAGCTCGACTTGTAAGTGAGAAAGTGTTAATTTTTACGGATGGCGGGAGGTGTACAGTACTGGTTCTACCCAGGATAGTGGGTGGTCAGCCTCCACCACAAAAAAATCGACCGTCATATATAACCTTACATGTGTTGCATGCATAAAACACCATACAAACAAATAAACAAACAAACAAACAAACAAAACATGTTACTAATTGTCGATTATACTGTTAATAATATATAACTTAAACTTGGTAGGATAACGAAGAGAAATTGATTAACTCTGAATTGAATTATTTTACTTCGCATTTAACGTCAAAATGTACTAGATTAATAAATCGAAGTGCGTATATGTTAACGCTTGCTAAAATAATTCAAGACTGCAGTGTGCACCTTTTTACGGTTACTTCACCAGCGTTGCAACTTGAACAGTGTTTCGTTTATGCCACACGGTTAGCAGTACCAGACGATCATTATAACTCTGCAATCAAGAATGTGACTTCGGGTACTAGTATACCAATACTGTACAAGAACATGTTGATGCGAAGCATCAGTTCGCCGGAAATAATGTAAACTGTAATCGGACCGGAAAAAATACACATAAAGATTTAGGCACTCAGCGGGTTTGAACTCGGGACCCCTTGCATGTGAAGCGGACGCTCTACTGATATCACCATAAAAGCTAGCTCTGCGGCGAGACAGTAGTTATAAATCTATTTATTTACATACCCCTTAACAGAGTCCTATTACAGTAACACATACTATTCTGAATGAATAATTGATCACAGTTTGTACTAAGGCGGTTTTCAGAAATAGCCTGTAATACTAACGTAATTAAATAGGAAGATCCAATATCGTCCTTTTCATATTCGGTACTAAATGTTTTATCCAAGGATATATGGATGGAAAGTTACCCGACAATGGTGACACAAACTCAAATATATAATTCATCCCATCAAAATGCATACTTTATTGCATCCGTTTTGAAGATACTACGCATAAAAACCTAATACATATTATGAATATATTAATTCAAATTTGTTCGGATGACATGTATTCCTCTCCCCTGAGGTCATTTACTATCACCTCACAACGTTAATCAATCACTGACACTTCAAACAGGTAACCGGAAAACTACTTTGAAATGAATAAGCAAGGTAGGTTTTACGCAAAATTAAAAATGCTGCCGCGAAAAAAAATAAAAACATGATATGTCGGACGGAAATGGCAATACATGTTTATAAAACATTGATCACGGTGCGCATGGCCGCGGTGAGCTGGGAGGGTGGGGTAGTGTGTGTGTGTGTGGGGGGGGGGGGGGGGGAGTTGGAGAGACGTGGAGGGAGTGGAGGGGACGGATGTAGAAAACATGTATACTTTAACCCACACTCAGCCCAGTGCAAACACAGTTTGCTGAATGACGCACACATTGACCTACACAAACTGATCCAGATTACTGATACATGGAAACTAGACATTACTTTTAAAGGGCAACACGTTCTGCATGATGAAGCGCTGTGATCTCAAATCTATACGGGGGGGAAATGCATACGCAGACGAACTGCACTGACGACAACAACACGGTTAACTTTCCTGTTAAGTCAGCAGAGAATGGTGTTGAATCGTCCACACATAAACAAGGAAATATCGAATGTAAAAATATACACCGGCAATACATGGAAGGGCCTGGTTTCTATAGTAATATTGTATGCAAAACATCTGAATGTTTCAGCTAAAATATAGTAGTTTTCGGTAAATTTCATTAAATATCATTATTTGGGTAAAAGTATACTGTCAACGTTTATATCATGAAGGGTGATATCATGTTAACTGTTTGCAAGAAAAATATATTAGCGTTCATCCAAATGTCTTGCAACTTAATGCTTTGATACGCAGAGCCTGGATAGAAGAATGAATGAATGCAATTTGGTTTTACGTCCCGTTAACACATTATGTTTATTATGCTGGAACAGCAATCTCAGAGGCAGATTAGATAAAGGATGAATTTTTCCATCAGACATGCATCCGCTAGGGTGCAAACCCACCCTGGATTAGATGAAGGATGAATTTTCCCATCAGACATGCATCCGCCAGGGTGCAAACCCACCCTGGATTAGACGAAGGATGAATTTTTCCATCAGACATACATCCGCCAGGGTGCAAACCCACCCTGGATTAGATGAAGAATGAATTTTCCCATCAGACATACATCCGCCAGCGTGCAAACCCACCCGGGGCACAGCTCTCTAAGGCCAAGGTCTTATCCACTGATCAACCAAGGCCGCTTACATAGCAGAAAAGGAACGTGTGCACAATGGATCGCCGAAAGATCCTGAATAATATGTTATCATTTTAGACTCGAACGGGGCGATATGGAAGAAGTATGGATGTCGAGATCGAGGTCGAAAGGGCCATAATTTGTCGAAATAAAAGCATGAGTTATAGAATCCGGCTAGTATACGATGTTGTCTAATGATGCCGAAGACCTATTATGTGATGCAGGTTAAAAAAACAAGCTTAAAAACAAGTTCACATACAACGATTTAACCAGCCCCTTTCCTAAATATAAAAGGGGCAATAATTGTATTAAAACAAAAACAAACATGAGTTAGAACCTGGTTCTATGGTGTTGTCTAATTATGTCGAGTACAAGTGTGAATTTTCAATTCATCGTGTAGTTTTCGAGATACAAGCTTACATTCAATGTTCTAACCAAATGTTCTAAGTATAAAAAAGGGGACCATACTGTTGCTAAAATAAAAATATGAGTTATAGAACATGGCTCTAGGATGTTGCCTAATGATGCCAATGACATGTGTGAAGTTTGAAACATTATGTGAAGTACCTTGTGAGATACAGTGTTACATATAAAAAGTTAACAGGCTTACATACAACACTTAACCAGGAGACGCAGACGACACTTAACCAGGAGACGCAGACTACACTTAACCAGGAGACGCAGACGACGTCGATCAAGATATGCTAATAGCTCTCTTTTTTAAAAAAGATAAAACTGTCATCATGTACTTCAGTTTTATATAAAAACGTGCAAGTGCACTTTATGTCCTCATGATCCACATGACCCACATGCGGTTAAGTAAGTGTATGTAGATGTGCGCATGGGAAAAACGACTTCAATTGAAATAGTAGATGCGATTATGCATTTGAATATGAATTATGTTTTACGTGGCGTCAGTGTATTAGCCAGTCAACCGTGCAGCCGTCATTTGCACGGCAGATTTTGAAAAATCGCGGCCAACATTTGGAGGAGTGGGTGGGGGAAAAAATATTTTTGCTAAACAACACTTCCAAACTCTTACTTTCTCCGCATTGTTATGTTTTATATACATTTATAAGAGAAATATGATCTAAAATGAACCTTTTCACCTTTATCTGTGAAAATAAATTACCCCAGAGACACCCACTAGTCGTGAATTGGTGCGTAATACGTGTTAGTAAATTATTTTGCACATCAGCACACCAAGTTCTAGAATTTCCGCCTATAACACTGCTTGGCGTTATTGTAAAATTACAAGTTTAAGGGTGTGGGTGGTTTTGGGGGGGGGGGGGGGGGGGGGGGGGGGGGGGGGGGGGAGGAGGATGTCAGATAGTTGTGAGTATTAAAGTATTAAATCGCTTGAATGCAGTTATTTTGATTATCGTTTGACCATTGTCAAATACAAATAACACTGACTACAATATAGGAATGTTTACTATATTAGGACTTTTAAAATATTGGATTGTCTCAATCTGATGTTTCGGTTGATTGATTGCCTAACAATATAAAACGTATTTTAGTATTAAAATATGTAAACCAATGGTTAGCTTGTTACTAGCTAACCAAGACTTGTTACTAGCTAACCAAGACGTGTTACTAGCTAACCAAGACTTGTTACTAGCTTACCAAGACTTGTTACTAGATTACCAAGACGTGTTACAAGCTAACCAAGACGTGTTACTAGCTAACCAAGACATGTTACTAGCTAAGCAAGACTTGTTACTAGCTAACCAAGAGTGTTACTAGCTAACCAAGACGTGTTATTAGCTAACCAAGACGTATTATTAGCTAACCAATACTTGTTACTAGCTAACCAAGACATGTTACTAGCTAACCAAGACTTGTTACTAGCTTACCAAGACGTGTTACTAGCTAGCCAAGACGTGTTAGTAGCTAACCAAGACTTGTAACTAGCTAACCAAGACATGTTACTAGCTAACCAAGACTTGCTAGTAGCTAACCAAGACGTGTTACTAGCTAAGCAAGACTTGTTACTAGCTAACCAAGAGTGTTACTTGCTAACCAAGACGTGTTATTAGCTAACCAATACTTGTTACTAGCTAACCAAGACTTGTTACTAGCTAACCAAGACTTGTTACTAGCTTACCAAGAATTCCTAAAATGTTTTAATTCATACTCACTATGTATAGCTGCAGGATATATATTTCGTTAAGTCCAAGTAAAAATCTTAAAACACTTTTAATTCTGACAATATTAGTTTATAACCTGACTTGCGATGGTGTTTCTTTTTATGTGTTTGTTATAATCTACGTTTATAGTTAACGGTATCGACTCTCAATTCGGTACATACCGACTCTCAATTTTGTATTAACCATACCATTCCGACTGCGCATGCGTATACACCTGTAAATAGGTAAACACTTTAATAGTGTAAGGATCATACATCGTGCACGCTTTAACATCTAATTGTAGCATGGTCACAGACAATTCTCTTTGTTCAGACACAGGTGTAAATCATTTAATTGAAAATAAGACCTGTCAGAATAACTGTGAGAATAACAGTGAGAATAACAGTTAGAATAACTGAAATAGAGCTGAAATGGACATGCTACAAAACAAATAGAGTATGGTTTCATCTCGTTGGTTAATTTAAACACCTCGATGGGCTACGCCCATCTCGATGTTTAAATGAACCAACTCAATGAAACCATACTCTATCTATTACTTAAATAGCATTAACGCGTATTTATTGGCGCAGTGACTGTTGGTTACTTAACATGTGATGCTTTAAACTATATGTCATTTACGTGCGAATGCTTTTTAGTTACGAATACTCTAAATAATACACGACACGCTAAATAATACACGATACGCTAAATAATACAACGCTAAATAATACACGATACGCTAAATAATACACGATACGCCTGCCGATAGTAACGTTTAAACAAGGAGGTTCGTAATTAATAACACACTTTGTAATCTTTTGTTTTTCGTTTCGACAAGGGACACATGGCGTTATGATAATTACAACCTTTAATCACCACCTTATAGTGTTATTACTATTATTATTATTAATATCATTTTTATTTTTTATTTTTTCATCTGCAATTTATGACTTAAATTCATCTTTGTTCTATGCGTCATATGTGATTTGTAAATATTCTGAATTTTGAATAGTTGAAGTACGGATTTATTTAAGTCACATGTATTGTATGTATGCCATGTATATGTTGAACTGTATATATGTTGACTACTTTGACTGTAATATATATGTATACTCTCCTATGCTTGGAGGAAATAAAGATCTACTACTACTAGTTACATATGTCAATTGATCTATCTTTTTTTTTGTTTTGTTTTTTGCATGTTTACTTTTGTGAAATCAATGATGCATTTGACAGTACTACCGTGACTAATAAGCCTCATTTAGCTGGGTATTCATCTGTTTACTTAATATTGCCTTTTTTATACTGTATTAGTTTGTATATGTAATATTTTGTAACAATGTTATATGTTACTTTAATAAAATAAAATAAATAACGAATTATCTATCCCTACGAGTTGTAAAGTTGCCACCGTCCAATACAAACGTTTATTTACGAACATTTAGCGAGCTAGACCTATATTTTAAGTCTCATTCGATGACCGCGTGGTCAGTTTCTATAATTAATCCAAAGTCGGTACTGGCCGGGGGTAGAACGCTAAGCCATGCATTAAACTTTCAGTAACAGCGGTTTTATACGTCTTTCAAAAATCAGATAAATCCGGTTTAAAGCAGAAAAACGTTCCGTAACAGGTTTTATATCTTTCAAAAATCAAATAAGCAGACGTTACATACTATTGATACACTTAATGAACCGCGGGAACGTACATTATCTGTACACCATATATACAATTATTATTAGCTCTACTGGCCAAGGGATGGCAAGTTGTCGTCATCCGTCGTCCGTCCGTCCGTCGGTCCGTTAACTTTTACCTCGTTAAGACGATAGGGCCTTCATGATGCATCTGATCTTTACCAAATTAACATGTTGTTAATATCAATGAACGCTCGGACAAGTTCGAAAACCAGACAGATTGGGCCAGTAACAGCGGAGTTATGGCCCTTGATTTAGTTAAAAATGCTACATTTTGCCTCGTTAAGACGATATGCCCTTCGTTTTTCGTCTGATCTTTACTAAACTTTAACATATTGTTAATATTAATGAAAGCTTGGACAAGTTTGAAAAACAGACATATTGGATTAGTAACAGCAGAGTTATGGCCCTTGATTTAGGATAAAAAATGCTATATTTTGCCTCGTTAAGACGATAGGGCCTTCATTTTTATCCAATTATTAACAATATTTACCAGATTGGTAATGTCAATGACAGCTCGGACAAGTTCGAACACCGGCCAGATCGGACTAGTAACAGCGAGTTATGGCCCTTGATTTAGTTAAAAATGCTATATTTTGACTTGTTAAGACGATAGGTCCTTCATTTTCCATCCGATCTTTATCAAATTTTACCAGATTGGTAATATCAATGAAAGCTCGACCAAGTTCGAAAACCGGCCAGAACGGGCCAGTAACAGTGGAGTTATGGCCCTTGATTTAGTTAAAAATGCTATATTTTGCCCTGTTTAAAAGGTAGGGCCTTCAATTTTCATCCGATCTTTACCAAACTTTATCAGATTGCTAATACTAATTTAACCTCGGACAAGTTCGAAGACCAGCCAGGCTAGATCGGGCTAGTAACAGCGGAGTTATGGCCCCATATTTAATTAAGAATGCTATATTTTGCCTTGTTAAGACGATAGGGCCTTCACTTTACCAGATTGTTAATATCAATGAAAGCTCGGACAAGTTCGAAAACCGGCCAGATCGGACCAGTAACAGCGGAGTTATGGCCTTTGATTTAATTAAAAGTGCTATATTTTGCCTCGTTAAGATGATAGGGCCTTCATTTTGCATCCACTCTTTAACAAACTGTACCTGATTGTTAATATCAAAGAAAGCTCGGAGAAGTTCGAAAACCAGCCAGATCGGACCAGTAACAGCGGAGTTATGGCCCTTGATTTCGTTAAAAATGTTATATTTTGCCTCGTTAATACGAAAGGACCTTTATTTTTCATCTGATCTTTATCAGATTTATTTTATTATTATTATTATTATTTATTTATTTAAATTTACTTATTTTTTTTCCCTTTTTTTTTAAAATATATATTTTTTTTCATTTTTTATTTATTTATTTTATGTCTTTTTCTTTTTTATTTTTTCTTTTACCAGCCATATCAGACCAGTAACAGCAGAGTTATGGCCCTTTGATTTATTTAAAAATGCTATATTTTGCCTTGTTAAGATGATAGGCCTTCATTTTTCATCCGATCTTTACCAAACTTACCAGATTGTTAATATCAATATAAGCTTCGAAAAAATTTGAAAAACAGCCAGATTGGACCATTTACAAAGGAGTTATGGCCCTTGATTTTCTGAAATATGCTATATTTTGGCCTCATTAAGACGAAAGAGCCTTCATTTGGGCGGATTTCAGTGAAACTTTTCAGGGATGATCAGTACCAAGCCTAGTTGTACATATCGTCACCGAGTTCCGGTTGAATGATTTTGGCTGAGTTATGTCCCTTTAAAGGTTTTAATACACAAACTTTGTCCTGACTAGTTCTCCTGAACCCCTGGCCGGATTTAAACGAAACTTTTTAGGGATGATCAGTTCCAGGTCTAGTTGTGCAAATCATCGCCGTGTTCCGGTTGAATGATTTTTGGCGGAGTTATGACCCTTTAAAGGTTTGAATACACAAACTTTGTCTGGACTAGTTCTCCTGAACCCCTCGCCAGATTTCAACGAAACTTTACAGGGATGATCAGCACCAAGCCTAGTTGTGCATATCATCGTCGCTTTTCGGTTTACAGATTTTTGGCAGAGTTATGACCCTTTAAATGTTTCTGATACACAAACATTTTCCGGGCCAATTCAATGATCATTAGTAAGCCTAGTTGTGCAGAATTTTGTTTGGCAGAGTTATGGCCCTTTATAGGTTTTAATAGACAAACTTTGTCCAGATTAGTCTCTTCCGAACTCCTTGCCGGATTTCAACGAATCTTGGTGGGGACCAGTACCAAGCGTAATTGCACCTGTCATTGCCGTGTTCTGGTTGAATGAATTTTGGCAGAGTTAGGACTCCTTAAAGGTTTTAATACAATAACTTTGTACATATAGTTCTCCTAAACCTCAGATAGTTCTCCTCAACAAAACTTGGCAGGGATGATCAGTACCAAGCCTAGTTGCGTATATCATCGCCATGTTCCGGTTGAATGATATTATACATAAACTGTATGTTTAGCCAGTAGAGCGTCTACAGGCCCTCTTGGGCCTCTTGTTTTTATATATGTTTGGAAGTCAATAGAAACAATAAATGAAACTGGAAAACAAGAACGTTTTTTGTGTGGGTCAGAGATCGAAGAATTAAGCCTCTTGTGGGATAGCTCCAGGATAATGTCCTCACACAGTTATGTTTTTTTTTCTACACGACAATTGCTTTAAAACATGTTTTTATGATACTATTTTCTAGGAGAAGAGTTTTCAAAGAAGGACTGTGTGCCAGAAGTAGAACGCTGAGTGACAAGACACAACATTTGCAGCTCTACTGATGGGCTTACTCTACTGATGAGCATTTGACTTGGTGCGTCAGTCGTCCGTCGGTCTGTCCGCCGTCTGTAAACTTTGTTTTTGTTACGATTTCTCCTTTGAAACTGTTTGATGGATGTTCATGAAACGCTTCAGGAATGATGCTCTTGCTGTCTTGTTTATCTTTTGAAACCAAGTTGACTGGAAATCCAAGACGTTTTTTTAAAGATAACTAGAAATGTGTCCATGGAACACGGATGCCCCCGCTATAACATTTATTTCGTGACTTTTTACCATTTCAAGGGGCATACCTCTGGAAGTACTGGGGCCGAAAATCGAACTTGGACGAGACATTGTACCCATATACAATTTGACCAAGTTTGAAGAAGATTAGCAATTACCCAAGTTAGAGTGCAGACACCATTAATTTCGCGATTGTTTACTATTCCAAGGGCCACAACTCCGAAAGTACTGGCGCGATGAGACCGAACATCGAACTTGGCCGAAACATTGTGCCCATATATAATTTGACCAAGTTTGGAGAAGATTGGATAACAATTACCCAATTTAGAGTGCGGACACCATTAATTTCGCGATGTTTTACTATTCCAAGGGCCATAACGCTGGAACTACTGGCACGATGAAAAGGAAAATCAAACTTCGCCGAGACATTGTGCTCATATACAATTTGACCAAGTTTGGATAAGATTGGGCTTTTCAAGAAACGTTCATGGCTTTTGCTCCTTATTTCCCGATATTTAAGCAGTATATGTCTTGTGTAAAAAATTAATCTGACATGTCGGATTCAAAATCGTTTATAACTGTTTGTGCATTTCTTGGTACTGTATAACATTTTTTAAAAGTTAAAATCAATTATAATACCTATAAAATAGTAAAGTATATATTAGGGACTTTAACCCAACTTATTCGGATTTTTCTGTCTGCCAAAGGCACACTTTAGCCATGTTTATCACAATAAAGGACAAGAGCTTTCAATGATACCGATATATCAAAAACAGATTTCCGGAGCAAGAAACTCCAAACAAACAACTTCTAAATAGTTCGGAGTGCGTGGTCCAGTGGTAAAGCATCGGACTCCTCACAGGAAGGTATTGGGTTCGATAATTAATCCACACGGTTACACAGTTTAGTACTGGTTCTACCCAGGACGTCATCGAGATGATTAATATAAGTTGCAAGAACTTGTTTCACAATCGATGTAAAATAAATAAGTTTAAATATTTAAATAGTGTTAATCAATTGTTATTGATTTAAAGATAATATTTTAAGTTCCTGTGGTTTAATTTCCCAGCCACATTAGAAGGTACATAACTATATAAATAAGTTTAAATATTTAAATAGTGATGTTTTAATCAAATGTTATTGATTTAAAGATAACATTTTAAGTTCCTGCGGTTTAATTTTTCCAGCCTCGTTAGAAGGTACATAACTGCCGTTTAAATCCAAGGGAAGTACACATGGATGGAATTTCAATATGTTAATTATTTAGTAGATATCTAATTAAATACATGAACTATAACATACCAGATAGTACTAGTTTAATAAGGATATCTACCATATTCATTTCAAAATTTCAGATATATCTGTTAAAAGAGGGCCCTGTAGCAGATATTTTTAAAATTATTGGGGATATTTGAACTGAACAATAATTTGTTTGTTTGTTTGTATGGTGTTTTACGTAATTTTCAACACATGTAAGGTTATATATGACGGTCGTAAACATCTGGTTTATTAATTCAGATATCTTCATTAATAAGTCAGATAAGTAAAACATCAGATATGATAAATAAATAGTAACCCGCAACCTGGGAAAATTAATTGAGGTGTGAGACCTAAATGTCAAATATATGTTTTAGCCATCACACTTAAGAAAATATAAACATCAAGCATATGTGTATATATATGTATATCCATATATTCGTAATTTATTTAAACTTATACCTTAATGTATACATGTGATAATATATGTACACGTATGGAATATAATGTTTTATTAACTGACAATTACTATGTGCTCTCAGTTCAGGATGAAATTGGGGTAACCAGTTCATGTGAGCAAATGTAGCTTGTATGTTCACTTGCCCACATGAATATGAAATGAGAATGGATCCGTTTTGCATGTTCGGCATACTCCTCGGGTTTTAGACATTACACTTATTAACGGTTGAGCACTAAATGCTATACTGTTTAAAAAATGTCTTAATTATATTTGTGGTATTTTGTTATTTAATACCATGTGATATACGGTTTGAAACAAACCCTGCTTATATCTGTATTATAGGGTATAGTTAACTACATGTAGTCTCATGTATCTGTTTTATTAACATTGCAATAAATATTGTTTTTATGGTTACATAATTTGCATATGTTTTATAATTTCAAATTGTCTTAATGTATATCTTAAATGTATACCTAAATGCCATTTTAAATCCAATAGGCGCTTTGTTGCTTGTTAAATGGATAGTATGTTTTGTCCGAAAATAAGTTTAAAGCTTATGTTTATACTGTTTGTACATAACCGACGTGAACTAAATATGACCGTGTCTTATCTGACCTGTCAATAAACTTGGGTAAACATGTTTTCACACAAATTCCAAGGCCACATAGATCTGGTGTTTTGAGTACTTGCAATGGAACTGACACGAGTTTGTAGACTCGATAATCCTGCATGCGAACGAGTGTTTATGTGGCTCCATGCTGACCGTCAATAGTCAGACATATCATACCCAGAAGCAATTGAATTGAATTGGGTTTTAAGGCGCACCAACACATGGAAGGTTATATGGCGTCTAACAGAAATGAACATGCCAGGTTCATCCTCCATTTACTTCGAGATAAAATATGGAGAATGGGCCTAGAACCTTCTCACCTGCAGAACTGCAGAGTTGTTGCAAATTCTATCGCTGGAGCTACGTTTATTGTTTTTCTGCCACTGCTCTAGTGATTTGAGCGAGATGGCACCTGATACGCAACTGTGTGTTTATTGGCAACTGTGTATTTATAATAAAATATGTTCGCTATATTTAACGTAAAGCAATAACTTTATTTCCGTACACAGTATTGAGGTCTCATATTAAAGATCTGCTATTTGTGTGTGAATCCGACTGTCACATAACGAGTATCCGAGTGTCAGATAAACGTTCGTTAGCGAAACCAAGCGTTACGTATCCGAAGCATTGTGGTGTAGTGGTTATAGCGCCTGCCTTGCATTCGGGAGTCCCCTGACCGCGTCATACCAAAGACTTTAATAATGGAGTAGTCACTTGTAACCCTTGCCTGACGAGCAAATAATGGGTAGTGAGTGCTACGACTGATTGACCAGTGTCAGAATAATGTGACTGCGTGGGTGGGGGTATCATGTCTACTACGGCGTGGTATTCCAGTGTGGCACCACTATAAAGAAACCATTGAGTTCGCTGCTTCAAGTAGACATATCATCACATCACACAACAACACACAGATAAAAGTCTATACATTGTGCCTATAATCGTCGTGTAGGACGCCTGTCGTAGATGGAGGGACTATAATCATTAGAAATACACACACACACACCTAGCGTTACGTTACGTTACCCGGGGAACGATGTCCACTAAAAATTGCCCTTGAACATATTCGATTGTTATGAAGACCCATTATGTTCATGGTCGTTTCGCGGTGGTTTTTACTGAGGTGTGATAGCGTTGACCTAGGTCTATGAGGCGAATATACGCGTAATCTTAACGTGACGTAAAACGTTAACGTCCAGTGTTAGGGCGGTTATTTGTCAAACACAGTATATCCGTTCAACAGCAATTTTAACGCCTCTTCACGTTGCCCTTTGCGTAAAATACGTTAAAAAATTTGGAAAAAAATGGATTCCTAATAATGGACTTGCAACACAATTCAGACAGAAAGTGGCATGTGTTCTCGATTAAATTTGCCATTACCTACGCAGCACGTGCTTTTGATATTTTGTTTTATTTCCTGATTAATCTGAAAGTAAATTTTAATAGAAAATATGATGGAGGCATCGGTCAAGATTTTCGATCATTATTAAATATAAAATAGATTATTCGAAAAAAATAAACTTCATATATATTGACCTTAAAAAAGTTGCGTTTCCTTTTTCCTTAAGTATATTTCCGTGAAAATACTAATATTATGTTAAATTGCTAAATGAATAACAATAATAATAATAATAATACTAGTAATAGTAATGTATACATGATTTCTTGTTGAGATATTGTATGTTACTGTATGCGTATATTGTAAACACGTTGACATTGCTTACTTCATTTACATTTGATTTACATATGAATACATGTAGGGTATATATATTTTAAAACGATATATTTTAACATGCATCTGTTCTACAATATATGATGTGTTTGCAATTAATATTTAATGTGTGCTATTACATTACATAATACTGTACGGTTGACTGCTTTCGCATGTACCGACTTTTATTGCTTGTTGCAATCATCGAAGAATATAAAAAAATAAAAAATATAAATTCTTTTTGGAAACGCAATAAAATATTTTGAGTCAGGGCTAATAATTGGGGTAAAGCGCAAGCAAACAAACAATATTTTAATTTAGGCCTAGCAGTTATGATTTTGCATATACTTCGAAATTTATCCTTGACTTTGGTAACGTAAGTAAATACAGAAGTGTGATGTTAAAGATATGCAAATTTCTTTCCTTCATAGAGAGACGCGAAGATTTCATTTTATACTTAAGTGTGGTATTAGATAAAATGGTGTAAACTTAATTGGAAACGTATTACACATGAGGTAAAACATAAAAACATTGACATTTCAGTTCAAAATGTGTTGGTCATCAACGATGTCCAAAGGAAAGTTTCAATACAACTGTTAGAGGAATTACATAATTCCATGAACTATCGATTTCAAAAACCTGTACAATCATGGCCCACCAGAGTCCATTTATTGTTTGTAAACTAGTACTTGGATGACCCCTACCTGACCGAATGTTCAACAGCTATCGTTACAGCGTTAACAAATACTGTTATACTGTATCGGTCAATAAAAACTGACCATCTTAGTTGGATTAGGTGAAACTCCCGGAGGGGTAATAATTTGCATAACAAACAATAACAAACACATTATTCTATACTCGCAGAAGAGATACTGACCTAAATATGTCACGAAAATGACAGAGCCTTGCCTAACTCGACAGTATTTAAGTTTATTCAGGTATATGAGGTTCCTGTTTTATTTAACCATAAAATAAACACATTTCATTAAAGTCTTTCACAGACCGCTAAATTCGGATGTGTTAATAACATTATAGATGTGGATGATTCAATTAACCTCGCTTTTGATAATGCTATATAATCTTGGGTGTTAAACCAGCAATCGTAAAATAAATACGGATTGACAGCAATTTCGTGAATTTTGGTATTTTACCAAACAAACATTCATCAATGCATATTTCTGTTAAAATAGGGACAGCTTGCTAACAAGTGGTTTGTCGATTCTTCCTACAACAACGTGTCGTTATCATGGCGCTATACGCGTATATAGCAGCCATAAATATTGTCAAATATAATATCACGTGGTCAATAAAGAGAGCAAAACATTCTCCACTACATAGATACAGTATCAAAAATTAGCTCCTATATTTACTAATTAAGTGCCAATTTGACGCCTACTCGCATAAATATATATTTCTTCTTTTTTTCTCTTTTTTTTTAAATGGTACGTCATTTATATATATTTTTTTGACAGAGATTAAACACGTTTCTGACGCGCAGAACCAGTCAACTGGTTGTTATAATTGACGCGCAAAACCAGTCAAATGGTTGTTATAATAAAGTGTGTGTAAGGAAAACTAACAAGGGTCATGTGTCCGCTTAAAAAGAATACAAATTATCATGGATGATTGGTACGGTGTCCTGTTAGGGCCACCTTACCATCGAGCAACGCATCTTACCATCGCATCTTACTATCGACAATCGCATCTTACTATCGACAATCGCATTTTACCATCGACCATCGCATCTTACCATCGACCTAGGTCGATGACGGGCATTTGTTGATTTACATATATAGTTTATATTGCTACCATATCATCCCTTATGTTTTAATAGTTTATCTGTATATATTTACATCAATTTTTAATTACTACTTAATTCCTTCATATTTCGTCGGTTTTTGCGCACAATATGACCTATTTATGTGTCGACGTGACGTAAAATACCATTCATTCGATAGTAAGATGCGATGGTAGGCTGGCCCTAACAGGACACCATAATCAGCTCTTTGAATCTTACATCGAGTATTATACTGATCACTGGATAGAAACATCTAAACAATGAACTTTTGATATACGCCATTTACGAGAAAAACGGGCTATTTTTTAACATGTTTCAATTCCAATCATTGTAGCATACTGGCAGGGCTTTATATGACATTTAATTACCAGCCCAGATACTAGTTACATGCTACACGTTTAATTACAAGAGGTCAATGACCTTGAAGCTCTACTGATTGATTTTGATTTCAGGAAGTAGTCGCTACAGACTTGTTTTTTGAAAAATTATTTTTAGCCGTGGCGGCCATCTTGAATTTCCGGCCGACCTGAAATTTTGCTAGGATCAATTAGACATCAAGAGCAACATTCCTGTGAAGTTTCATGAAAATCCGTCAAGTAGTTTCACAGGAATAGTCGCTACAAGTTTTCATTATATAACTCTATGTAAACAAAGATGGCCGCTGACAGCCATGTTTAACGTCGAATCAAAATAATGTTTGACTCTGATAACTATCATGTCATGCTGATTATTTTACAAAAAGTCCCATATCAATATCACTTATAGTTTTCAAGACGTAGTCGCTACAAACTTCTTTTTTAAAAAATCTAATTTTAGCTATGGCGGCCATCTTGAATTTCTGGCCGATCTGAAATTTTGCTAGGATCAATTAAACATTAAGAGCAACATTCCTGTAAAGTTTCATGAAAATCTGCCAAGTAGTTTCAAAGGATTAGTCGCTACAAGGTTTTACTATATAACTCTATGTAAACAAAGATGGCTGCTGGCAGCCATGTTTAACGTTGAATCAAAACAATTTTTGACAAGAACCAACATCATGTCATGCTGATCATTTCACAAAAAGTCCAATATCAATATCACTTATAGTCTTCAAGTAGTAGTCGCTACAAACTTGTATTTTGAAAATCTTTTTTTAGCCATGGCAGCCATCTTGAATTTCCGGGCGACCTGAAATTTTGCTAGGATCAATTAGACATCAAGAGCAACATTCCTGTGAAGTTTCATGAAAATCCGTCGAGTAGTTTCAGAGGAGTAGTCGCTACAAGTTTTCATCATATAACTCTATGTAAACAAAGATGGCCACTGGCAGCCATGTTTAACGTCGAATCAAAATAATGTTTGACTCTGATAACCATCATGTCATGCTGATCATTTTACAAAAAGTCCCATATCAATATCACTTATAGTTTTCAAGACGTAGTCGCTACAAACTTCTTTTTTAAAAATCTATTTTTAGCTGTGGCAGCCATCTTGAATTTCTGGCCGATCTGAAATTTTGCTAGGATCAATTAGACATTAAGAGCAACATTCCTGTAAAGTTTCATGAAAATCTGTCAAGTAGTTTCAAAGGAGTAGTCGCTACAAGTTTTTACTATATAACTGTATGTAAACAAAGATGGCCGCTGGCAGCCATGTTTAACGTTGAATCAAAACGATTTTTGACAAGGACCAACATCATGTCATGCTGATCATTTTAGAAAAAGTCCCATATCAATATCACTTATAGTTTTCAAGAAGTAGTCTCTACAAACTTGTATTTTGAAAATCTATTTTTAGCCGTGGCGGCCATCTTGAATTTCCGGTCGACCTGTAATTTTGCTAGGATCAATTAGACATCAAGAGCAACATTCCTGTGAAGTTTCATGAAAATCCGTAAAGTAGTTTTAGAGGAGTAGTCGCTACAAGTTTTCATTATATAACTCTATGTAAACAAAGATGGCCACTGGCAGCCATGTTTAACGTCGAATCAAAACGATTTTCGACAAGGACCAACATCATGTCATGCTGATCATTTTAGAAAAAGTCCCATATCAATATCACTTATAGTTTTCATGAAGAAGTCGCTACAAACTTGTTTTTTAAAAACCTATTTTTAGATCTGGCGGCCATCTTGGATTTCACATCAACATGAATTTTTGCTAGGATCAACTAGACTTCATGGGCAACATTTCTGTAAAGTTTCATGAAAATCCATTAAGTAGTTTCAGAGGAGAAGTCGCTACAAAAAAAAGTTTACGGACAGACGGACGCCGCACCATGGCATAAGCTCTGCTGATCTCTGATCAGTAGAGCTAATAACTATACGTTCATGTATTACATGGTAAAATGTTATTTCCCGATTGTGTCTTTAGAAAGCAAACTAGTATACAATATTCTCTAGAGTCATGTATGTATAGTATACAACTATTTAATTCCTCCGAAGTCAATGGTTAGAACTATTTATCAGATGGAGTGACTACTATCTCGGGGAGGCGATACGCCGACTCTTCTTACTTCACTGGCCATGTGCAGTAGTACCTTTGCAGGGTCAGTAGCCACTAACGAGGACAATCAAATAGTTGCTTTATTTATATATCATACATTATAAGCGTTTTTGAATATTTGTATTTATAAAATTTGAAGTGTAAGGCCACGTAAAACACATGCATGATGTTTTTTCTGTTTTTAAAAAAGCGTGCCAATAAATAATTTTACGACTCAACAATATTTAAACACACGTGACTGCTTCTGTTAATGAAAAGGGCTTATATTTTATGATATATAATAAGGCGCAATATCATTGTTATGAATAGAAAATAAATAATTAAGATTGTATCTTTAGAAAGCAAAGCATTTATAGAACAGAATCGTTGGGTCGCGTTTGATGTCAATACGTCGTAGGTCAATGTCACTAACTAGAACTGTGGCTAAAGGCTGACAGATATACCACCTGCCTCTGTCCCTCTGACCCCTGCACTTGATACTGAATAGGAATATAAATGGGTTGTAAGCTACACAAGAATGGCCATCGTATGTAATATACGTCAACATATTCAAAGGCCATAACTCATTTAACAAGAAGCACCGTCAGTGCAGACACTCCACTCTTAATGCCTTGTTTATTTATTGGGAACATATGATGAAGGGAATAATTTTGCTTAATTGGCATTATTGCACGTGTTAGCCAAATCTTTTAAATACTTAAAAGGACCATAATATTGTTAAACAAGAGGTCAATGACCTTGAAGCTCTACTGATAGATTTTGATAGCTAGGTCAGCATTCCTGTGAAGTTTCATAAAAATCTGTCAAGTAGTTTCAGAAGAGTAGTCGCTACAAGTTGACGTTTTTACTATATAACTCTAGGTAAACAAAGATGACCACTGGCAGCCATGTTCAATGTCGAATCAAAAAAATTTTCGACAAGGATCAACATCTTGTCATGCTGATCATTTCAGAAAAAATCCCATATCAATATCACTCACAGTTTTCAAGAAGTAGTCGCTACAAACTTGTTTTTAAACATCTATGTTTAGCCGTGGTGGCCATCTCGACTTTCCGGCCGACCTGAAATTGTGCTAGGATCAACTAGACATCAAGAGCAACATTCCTGTGAAGTTTCATGAAAATCCATCTAGTAGTTTCACAGTAGTCACTACACATTTTTACTATACAAACTCTATGTAAACAAAGATGGCCACTGGTGCCCAGGTTTAAATTTGATTCAAAATAATTTTCCGACAAGGATCAACATCATGTCATGCTGATCATTTTAGAAAAAGTCCCATACCAATATAACTTACAGTTTTCAAGAAGTAGTCGCTACAATTTTTTTTATAAAAATCTGTTTTTAGCCATAGCGGCCATCTTCAATTTCCGGCCGACATAAAAAATTCTGGGATCAATTAGACAACAAGAGCAACATTCCTGTGAAGTTTCATAAAAATTCGTCAAGTAGTTTCAGAGGAGTAGTCGCTACAAGTTTTTACTATATAAATCTATGTAAACAAAGATGGCCGCTAGCAGCCATGTTTAAAGTCGCATCGAAATAAATTTCGACAAGGATCAACAACATGTCATGCTGATCATTTCAGAAAATGTCCCATGGTGGCCATTTTGAATTTCCGGCCAGCCTTTTCTAGGATCAACTAGACATCAAGAGCAACATTCCTGTGAAGTTTCATGAACATCCGTCAAGTAGTTTCAGAGGAGTAGTCGCTACAAGTTTTTACTATATAACTCTATGTAAACAAAGATGGCCACTGGCTAACGTCGAATCAAAATAATGTTGGACTCGGATCAACATCATGTCATGCTGATCATTTTAGAAAAAGTCCCATATCAATATCACTTATAGTTTTCAAGAAGTAGTCGCTACAAACTTATTTTTTAAAAATCTATTTTGCTAGGATCAATTAGACATCAAGAGGAACATTCCTGTAAAGTTTCATGAAAATCCGCCAAGTCTTTTCAGAGGAGTAGTCGCTACTAGTTTTTACTATATAACTCTATGTAAATAAAGATGGCCGCTGGCAGCCATGTTTAACGTTGAATCAAAACGATTTTTGACAAGGACCAACACCATGTCATGATGATCATTTTAGAAAAAGTCCCATATCAATATCACTTATAGTTTTCAAGAAGTAGTCGCTACAAAATATTGAACCAACTGACTTCGACAAGGACCAACTTAATGTCATGCTGATCATTTTAGAAAAAGTCCCATATCAATATCACTTATAGTTTTCAAGAAGCAGTCGCTACAAACTTATTTTTTAAAAATCTATTTTTAGCTGTGGTGGCCATCTTGAATTTCTGGCCGACCTGTAATTTTGCTAGGATCAATTAGACATCAAGAGCAACATTCCTGTAAAGTTTCATGAAAATCCGCCAAGTCGTTTCAGAGGAGTAGTCGCTACTAGTTTTTACTATATAACTCTATGTAAACAAAGATGGCCGCTGGCAGCCATGTTTAACGTCGAATCAAAACGATTTTTGACAAGGACCAACATCATGTCATGATGATCATTTTAGAAAAAGTCCCATATCAATATCACTTATAGTTTTCAAGAAGTAGTCGCTACAAAATATTGAACCAACTGACTTCGACAAGGACCAACTTAATGTCATGCTGATCATTTAAGAAAAAGACCCATATCAATATCTTTATAGTTTTAAGAAGTATCAAGAACACAGTCATGGTAACAACACATTTGTACTAGTAAAATCTATTTTTAGCTTTGGCGGCCATCTTGGATTTCACATCAACATGAATTTTTGCTAGGATCAACTAGACTTCATGGGCAACATTTCTGTAAAGTTTCATGAATATCCATCCAGTAGTTTCAGAGGAGTAGTCGCTACAAATAAAAGTTTACGGACGGACAGACGGATATTTTAACAATTATAGTCTTAACCCCAAATAAGCAACATAAATCCAAAATTGGACATGTTTTATGTGACTAATTACTTCCTAACCCTAATGACACAGAGTCCAAAGCACTAAGTGGCTAGACACCTAACTACCATTTTGTTTGCTCGGACGGACAGACGGACGACGGACACCGCACCACGGCATAAGTCTCTGATCAGTAGAGCTAAAAACAACATGAGTTATAGATCCTGGCTGTATGATGTCTAATGATGCCGAATATGTGTACAGTTTCAATCGATTATGTAGTTTCTGAGGTACAAGCTTACATACAAACTTTAACTAACTTTTCAAAGTATAAAAGGGCCATAATGTTAAAATAAAAGCATGAGTTACAAACCTGGTGTATGCTATTGTTTAATATGTCGAAGTTTCAATCCATTATGTAAAGCAGATTCAGAGATAAAAGCTTACATACAAACATTAAACCAGACGCAGACGACGACGATCAATTGATGACAATAGCTCTATTTCTTTCCTTGGAAATGTCTAGCTAAAAATGATCAAACCGAAAATTATTTTTCTTTGAAATTGATATAATCATCACATCTTACCTGCCAAATATTAAAACAATTCAACTAAAAATGAACTAGGAGTTAGACACGCCAGATTTTCCTCTATAATATACATTTTCAGATGATCCAAGGCATGGAACTCTCCGATTCGTGTTTTTAATTATTTCCGCTTGAAAAAGGTGTAACCTGGAACTTAGCCCAACCTTTTACAATCGCTTGTGGCTACTAACTTTTAAACAGCTTCAACATGACCTAATGAATACATCTAAAAAAGGCCCTTAACTCTCCGCTTCATTTTTTGAAGAACTTAATTTTGCCTATTACAAGTGATTGTATGAAACTGTATACACATATTCAGCATCATTTGAAAAAGGCCCTTAACTCTCTGATTCATATTTTATTTAATTATTTCCCTTTATAAAAGGCTTATGCTGGAACTTTACACTGCCTTTTTATGCCCCCGAAGAGAAGCATATAGTAATCCCACCATCCGTCTGTTTGTCCTTCCGTCCGAAAAAAACAACTCCGTCTGAAAACAATCATGTCTCAGCCATAACTTCGAAAGAACTGAAGGGATTTCCATGACAAAACCCAAAACTGGAGCGTCAAATTAAGAGTTACCAGGGCTCTATCAATTTTCGTTACAAACTCATAATTCATTTTACGCATATTCAGTCATATTTCAAAAACCCGTTTATAAATTGTCACATATACATTAATATATTATCTGATCACATGGCTAAACTTTTTTGTAGTGTAATTTTGTTGTCATTTGGCGAGATAGCTACTTTTAATGTTCATATAACGGGATGGTTTCCCTGCATACGGGACTGACATCTTTACATCTCATCCGAAGGATAACATACTTTCACAGTTCCTTGCTCGAATAAGGTACTGAGGGAGTGCATTTGAAAAAGATGTGACTCTACTAGGAATTGAACCAGGACCTCTGGATCGTATACTGCTAACTACTCTGCCACTGTAGCTCCACCATACCTCGTACCTCTGGATCGAGTACTGCTAACCACTCTGCCACTGTAGCTTCGCCACACCTCGTACCTCTGGATCGAATACTGCTAACCACTCTGCCACTGTAGCTCCGCCACACCTCGTACCTCTGGATCGAATACTGCTAACCACTCTGCCACTGTAGCTCCGCCATACCTCGTACCTCTGGATCGAATACTGCTAACCACTCTGCCACTGTAGCTCTGCCACACCTTGTACCTCTGGATCGAATACTGCTAACCACTCTGCCACTGTAGCTCCGCCACACCTCGTACCTCTGGATCGAATACTGCTAACCACTCTGCCACTGTAGCTCCGCCACACCTCGTACCTCTGGATTGAATACTGCTAACCACTCTGCCACTGTAGCTCCACCACACCTCGTTTGTAGCTTCACCATACCTCGTACCTCTGGATCGAATACTGCTAACCACTCTGCCACTGTAGCTCTACCACACCTCGTACCTCTGGATCGTATACTGCTAACCACTCTGCCACTGTAGCTCCACCACACCTCGTACCTCTGGATCGTATCCTGCTAACCACTCTGCCACTGTAGCTCCACCATACCTCGTACCTCTGGATCGAATACTGCTAACCACTCTGCCACTGTAGCTCCACCATACCTCGTACCTCTGGATCGAATACTGCTAACCACTCTGCCACTGTAGCTCCACCATACCTCGTATCTCTGGATCGAATACTGCTAACCACTCTGCCACTGTAGCTCCACCATACCTCGTACCTCTGGATCGAATACTGCTAACCACTCTGCCACTGTAGCTCCACCACACCTCGTACCTCTGGATCGAATACTGCTAACCACTCTGCCACTGCAGCTCCACCACACCTCGTAAAGGCAAGTGTAGATAATAACTTGACAGGGGCATTTTTTTATTTTTTTATTGTATTTCATATTTTCCATTTACACAAAACATACAAACAAACACCTAGATTCCACTACTACATTATGGCTTTACTGAGATTAGAATATCCGACCCCAACACAAGTCATTATCAGTTTTTCTCCTCCAAGTTTTAAATCTTCCTCGTCCTCAGGTATCGCATGTGGGTCAACCTTAAACATAACTTGGAAAAAGTCCCTTATGTGCCGTAGATACTGTATCCTGAAATGGAATGTTTAACAAGTTTCACAATTAACACTGAAAATATGTGAATGCCAAAATCATTAGGTTTAATCGTTTCTCCTTGTGAATGTTCGCTTAATATTTAATACAATCATTGTATCTTTTACTAAAAATAAAGATACCACATATTACAAAAGTTTACCATCAACTTTTACAGTTGGAGAATGTTAACCCTTAACCCGCTAAGCACGACTATAATAGCCTTTGCTTCCATTGTAAACCAGATCAGTCATTTCCCCCCAAAACACCCCTTTGTCACATAAATGAAATGGTCTTAATTCAAAGAAAGAACAGTCCATTGTATATATGTAGCGGGTTAAACAAACCACCACTGAACTGGACAATTGACCATCACTGATCACATTTTACAGAATGATGTATGATGTCTAATGATGCTGAAAACATGTGTTTCAATCCATTACCTAATTAGAGGATCTTACATGAGTACTCATTCATTATTGAATTTATTAAACGAGTTGGCAAAATGATATAATGCGAGGCTCTTGCCGAGCATTATTTCATTTTTGCTAACGAGTTTAATAAATTCAATAATGATTGAGAACGAATGTTAGATTGTATTTATGACATAACTTATAATGTCACATTATGTCAGAAAACGTCTATGACGTCATTAACGTTATGTTATACCACTAGTGGAATACTGAAAAAATACTGAATGGTGTTATTACACTCCCACACCACATGTTATGTGATAAAATAGTTTCACAGATGCAAGCTCACATACAAACTTTATCCCGGACGCAGACGACAATCAAGTGATTACAATAGCGCATTTTTCTTTTTCTTTCTTCGAATGAGTCAAGCTAATAAAAAATCTTTTTTTTTTATAGAAGACTGATCTTTAACTACTCAACTAGTTTAGAAATTAAGCGACTGGGTTATCCATGTGAGATGAGAAAATAACGGCACCTGATCCCTTCGGAGTCTGCCTTTTTCAGCCCTTGGGTGATATTATTACACATTGATATTCAAAATGGATTCTCATAAAGGAATCTTATAATTGTACAATTGGACACTGTCCGCGATACACAATTAAAAATCTGCCCTTTTCCCTTGATATCATAAACAATGAACATGGAGATGGCTAGCTAGCATAACATAACAGACGTGAAATTCTTAATTATAAAGAGTGATCGCTGATAAATTGGCATCCATTATACCATGAATGTGTAACGTTGTATTGTAAACGCTGCTATTCTAACCATGTAGATGACACTTACGTATAGTCTGAGAGCTGTCCCATCTGTACCTTGGACACGTCCTGTTGTCCTAGCACCATCATTAAGGCAGTCATTCCCTGGCACGTGGAGTCTACACACCCTCCCTGTGAAGAGATAACTTTGTATGAGATAGCTTTAATTACAAAATCGAATTATTACCAATATAGCCATGTCTGACTTCTTCTGCTTTCAGTAAAATGTTCTGGGCCAATTTCAGTCTGAACCAGACCAATCGAATTTATAATATCATTGGGGCCATAAACTGTAACGAAACTTAACAATTTTTACAATGAGTTTATAACTATAAGGTCCATGACCTTCAATATGTCTTTAATGAAAATCATTTTTGTAACAAGAGTAACATTCCTGTAAAGGTTCATGAAAATCCTTCAAGTAGTTTCAGAGGAGTAGTTGCCACAAGTTTTTCCTATATAAATCTGTGTAAACAAAGATGGCTGCTGGTGGCCATATTTGATGTCAAGGACCAACTTCATGCTATGCCAGCCATTTTGGTATAGGTACCAAATCAATAACACATGGTAACAACAAATTTGTACTAGTAAAATTTATTTTTTAGCTGTTGTGGCCATCTTGAAGTTCAGGCCGACCTGAACGTTTATACCAACCAACCAGAAACCCAGAGTAACATTCCTGTAAATTTTCAAGAAAATCCATCAAGCAGTAGCAGGAGTAGTCCCCACAAGTTTTTCCTATATAATTCTATGAAGACAAAGATGGCCGCTGGCAGCCATGTTTGACATTGAATTGAAATGAATTTTGATTAGGACCAATTACATGTCATGCCAGTCATTTAATAAATGTTCCAAATCAATATCACTTATGGTTTTCGAGTAGTAGTAGCTACAAAAATCTGTTTTTAGCCGTGGCGGCCATCTTGAATTTTTGTCTCTTACCTGAATTTACACTAGGATCAACTAGACATCAAGAGCAATATTCCTGTGAGTGAAGTTTCATGAAAATTCATAAGGTAGCTTCAGAGGAGTAGTTGCCAAAAGTTTTTCCTATATAACTATGTAAACAAAGCTGGCAGCTGGCGGCCATGTTCGACATTGAAACCACTTATGGTTTTTGGAAAGTAGTCGCCACAAACTTGTATTTTTAAAATCTATTTTTAGCCTGACGGCTGTCTTGTAATTCCGGCCGACCTGAATTTATGCTAGGATCAAGTAGACATCAAGTGCAACATTTCCGTGATGTTTCATGAAAATTTCAGAGTAGTAATCGCCACAAGTTTTCCCTATACAACTCTATGTAAACAAAGATGGCCACTGGCAGCCATGTTTGACATGGAATCAGAAAGAATTTTGGTTAGGATTAATTACATGTCATGCCAGTCATTTTGGTAAAGGTTCCAAATCAATATTACTTACGGTTTTTGAGAAGAAATCGCCACAAAACTGAATTATTAAAGTCTATTATTAGCTGTGGCGGCCATCTTGAGTTTCCGGCAAATCTGAATATTTGCTAGGACCAACTAGACATCAAGAGTAACATTTCTGTGAAGTTTCATGAAAATCCGTCAACTAGTTTCAGACGATATAGTCGCTACAAGTTTTTACTATTTATAAACAAAGATGGCCGCTGCAGTCATTTTTAACGTTGAACCAAACTGATTTCGACAAGGACCTACTTCATGTCATGCTTATCATTTAAGAAAAAGCCCCATATCAATATCTTTAAAGTTTTCAAGAAGTAGTCGCTACAAAATTGTTTTTTAAAAATCTATTTTTAGCTTTGGCCACAGGTTGAAGGAACGTGTTGGGACTGAAAAAAAAAAGTTGAACAAAAAAATATTTTTTTTTTGACTGCATTTGTACACACACCTCAAAACATCAAAGAAATGAATAAACTGTACACCAAAAACAATCCTACCCAAAATTCTATTCTTTTTTTCTTCACTTTTTTTTTCAGTCCCAACACGTTCCTTCAACCTGTGGCTTTGGCCACAATCTAAGATTTCATATCAATGTGAATGTTTGCTAGGATCAACTAAACATTATGGGCAACTTTCCTGTAAAGTTTCATGAACATCCATCCAGTAGCTTCAGAGTAGTTGCTTCAAAATAAAAGGTTTACGGACAGACAGACGGATGCCACACCACGACATATTCAGTAGAGAGCAAGAACTGTCAGAGGACAGCGCAGCTCGACTATTAGATTTTTCAGAGAACAAAAAATGATATACCCGGCATACAATCAGAAAAAAAAAGTGAAAACAAAGGATTGAGCTGGATGTTCAAGAAGGAAAACATCTGAATTTTTATTAAATCAAGGGCCACAATTTTTCTGTGATGACACAGAGGTAATTTCATAATAACCCTTTCAAAGGATACATTATGCAAATTTTATAAGTTGAAAAATTGAAGAAAATATGTTAAAAGTATATGTAAATGCATTTGACCTTTGACCCTTTTGTGACCTTGACCTTTCATCCAATGATCTTGAACTCAATAGATACGATTATCGTCCCAATTATAATAAAGTATGTAAGTTTGATGATGATGGATAAAAAATGTTGAAGTTACTTACATGTTAAGAAATGTGGACGTAAACATTAACCTGATTTTCAGAGCCTATCAACACATAAATCCAATTTGTGAGCATGAACTTCGACCTATAGACCCCATAAGATCCTTCGAACAGTCAAGCCAAATATATCAAATTATTTGTAAAGTTTGATGCAGGAGCTAGGTCCACAAAGGGTCTATGCTGGTTGGATGGTTGTATCCGTCTGTTAATGCCCAGTAAGTGTATATATGGTTATAGGGTAGGGATCTCAACAGTTACAAGTTATGACCCAGGTGCTATGTCACCAGGGGTGGGGAAGGAGTCTGGGGTCTATGCTGTTGGATGGTTGTATCCGTCTGTTCATGCTCAGTATTAAAGTGTATCTGGTTATAGGGTAGGGATCTTAACGGTTTCCGAATTATGACCCAGAGGCTATGTCCCCAGGGTTGGGGAAGGAGATCGGGCCTATGCTGATTGAGTGGTTGTATCCGTGTGTTCCTGCCCAGTAAGTGTATATATGGATATAGGGTGGAGATCTCAATGGTTTCCAAGTTATGAACGAGGGGCTATGTCCCCAGGGGTGGGGAAGGATCTCAACGAATACTAAGTTATGATTCAGGCTGCCCACCCACATCCTCATGTTTCACCTTTTGTAACCCCCCCTGGGCGGGTCCAATTCAGACCCCAGGGTCACCATTTGAGCAAACTAGGTAGAGGACTACTAGACGATGCTACATACAAAATATCTAAGCTGCAGCCCTTTTTGTTTCGGAGAAGAAGATTTTGAAGTGTTTTTCCTATATACTTCTATATAAAAATGACATTTTTTATCAATTCAGGGGCCATAATTTTGTCAAAATGAATGGAAGAGTTATGGGGATTGTTGGATAAGGTACAAAATTTGATGTGAAACATTAGTTTAAAATGTTAATGCAATAACTTCAGTAGTTTTGAAGTTATAAATATATTGCACAAAAACTTTACTTTACATGACAATCAAAGGGCCATAACTTTGTCAAAATGAAAGGAATAGTTATGGGAATTGTTGGATAAGGTGCAGAATTTGATGGGAAACATAAGTATAAAGTTTTAATGAAAAAGATTGAGTAGTATTGAAGTTATAAATCTATTGCACAAGAACTTTAAGGTAAAGACATGACAATCAAAGGGCCATAACTTTGTCAACATCCAAGGAAGAGTTATGGGGATTGCTGGATAAGGTGCAGAATTTGACGGGAAACATTAGTATAAAGGTTTAATGAAAAAGCTTGAGTAGTATTGAAGTTATAAATCTATTGCACAAGAACTTTAAGGTAAAGACATGACAACCAAAGGGCCATAACTTTGTCAAAATACAAGGAAGAGTTATGGGGATTGTTGGATAAGGTGCAGAATTTGATGGGAAACATTAGTATAAAGTTTTAATGAAATAGCTTGTGTAGTATTGAAGTTATAAATCTATTGCCCAAAAACTTTAAGGTGAAGCTGGGGACGCCGACTAATAGTCAAGCTAAAAATTATCCCATTTTTTTTTATGAAACATACATGTATGCTTTGTTAACAGTATAAATTGTAATACTTTTAACTTAGAAATTGTTATTTCAATTGACTATAAATATACTCTAAATATATTTAATATGTTTTTTGTCAGATTGCTTAACAGAATCTACAATTCCAATACTTGCCCTATATATTTCCTCCAACAACAACTTGGAAGCTTGTTTGCCGAGGTCCTCTGCTACGGTCGGAGCCTGGTCGGAACCTTTTGGATTGGAGGCCAGCTCAGCTGCATAGAATGAACCATTTGTGGTTTCTGCAACTAATGTAAGACCAAACCCTGGGGACCTAAAGGAGATGCCCTTAATGGTTAATTTTTGTATAGACATAAAATCAATTATGATAAAGGCAATTAACAATTTATCACATAATTTGTGGTATGGGAGTGTCAATAATATGCAAAAAAGGTTGGATCGGTCTTAACCTTTAACCTGCTAAGCATGACTATAATAGCCTTTGCGTCCATTGCAAACCTAGATCAGCCTGCCCATTTTCCCCAAAACACCCCTTTGTCACAAAAATAGAATGGTCTTAATTCAAAGAATGAAAAGTCCATTATAGATATGTAGCGGGTTAAGGGTTAAACCGTCTTTTTGGTTCAGCTTGGTATGCAATTAAAATTGCCTTGTGAATTTTCGTAATCTTGTAAAAATACCTGATTACGGATAATGGTATCTATAAGCAGCTACATAGGCCTAATGTATGTGGCATTTTTTTGAGTAATGTGATAATATAAGAATCTTTCATGGGTATCCGGTGAAGATAGGGAATTCCAACCCGAGGTATAAATGTTTTTATCAGAACCAAGGCTCTACCGAGGTTCCGATTAAAAACTTATACCGAGAGTTGGAATTCCCTGTCTGAACCGAATACCCATGACGGATTCTTTTTCTTGCATACTGGAGACATGTTGTGCGTCGACGACGCCAGCTACTAACGCTTTGCATGCTCTCCTGCATACCTGATGTTGGCGCGCGTGAATTTTATCTCAACCCTAGGGTGAGATGAAAATATCAAGCCCCGGTAAAATGACGGATCTCCTTGTCCGATATGCAAGAAATATAGAATCTCACATTCATGCCTACTTCATTAATAATGAATTTATTCAACCTCACATCATATAACTTGAATCAACTTTTTTTTTACAAATTCAATATTAAACAGGCACTCAATGTAAGATCCTCTATATAAAATACTACTACAATGCAATAAGGTATGAGAAAATGATTCTCAAAGGTCACACACAAATACTACTTGTGATGACGGGTCACAACACATACTGGGTTGGAACAGACAAGTGTCTCATAAACTTCTTTATTTTAATTGTTATTTTAGCCAATATAAGATGTGTTTGAACAGGTTAGGAACCGTTAATAATAAAACAAAATACATGTAAAATGGAATTACCCTGTTTTCCCCTTTAAGTCTTGAAAAGTTTAAAGACAGTGAGTTCATGTAATATCATATTAACATAGATTCATGATCATTTCAAATTTTTATGGTAAGAGGTTTTGCTTTAACTGACATATTTATTTAACATCAATTGTGAAACAAGTTCTTGCAACTTATATTAATCACTCTCGATGGCTTCCTGGGAAGTACCGGTACTAAGCAATGTAGATTAATTATCTTGCTCAAGGAAAAATAACATGGCCATGGCGAGGATTGATTTGTCTTTAACTTGTGAAGAGTTCACATACTTTCCAGACTGAGGACCTTTCAGATGGTCTGTGTATATATAAATGTCAGGTAAGAAGGTTCACATACTTTCCAGACTGAGGACCTTTCAGATGGTCTGTGTATATATAAATGTCAGGTAAGAAGGTTCACATACTTTCCAGACTGAGGACCTTTCAGATGGTCTGTGTATATATAAATGTCAGGTAAGAAGGTTCACATACTTTCCAGACTGAGGACCTTTCAGATGGTCTGTGTATATATAAATGTCAGGTAAGAAGGTTCACATACTTTCCTGACTGAGGACCCTTCAGATGGTCTGTGTATATATAAATGTCAGGTAAGAAGGTTCACATACTTTCCCGACTGAGGACCCTTCAGATGGTCTGTGTATATATAAATGTCAGGTAAGAAGGTTCACATACTTTCCAGACTGAGGACCTTTCAGATGGTCTGTGTATATATAAATGTCAGGTAAGAAGGTTCACATACTTTCCAGACTGAGGACCTTTCAGATGGTCTGTGTATATATAAATGTCAGGTAAGAAGGTTCACATACTTTCCTGACTGAGGACCTTTCAGATGGTCTGTGTATATATAAATGTCAGGTAAGAAGGTTCACATACTTTCCTGACTGAGGACCTTTCAGATGGTCTGTGTATATATAAATGTCAGGTAAGAAGGTTCACATACTTTCCAGACTGAGGACCTTTCAGATGGTCTGTGTATATATAAATGTCAGGTAAGAAGGTTCACATACTTTCCTGACTGAGGACCTTTCAGATGGTCTGTGTATATATAAATGTCAGGTAAGAAGGTTCACATACTTTCCTGACTGAGGACCTTTCAGATGGTCTGTGTATATATAAATGTCAGGTAAGAAGGTTCACATACTTTCCAGACTGAGGACCTTTCAGATGGTCTGTGTATATATAAATGTCAGGTAAGAAGGTTCACATACTTTCCAGACTGAGGACCTTTCAGATGGTCTGTGTATATATAAATGTCAGGTAAGAAGGTTCACATACTTTCCAGACTGAGGACCTTTCAGATGGTCTGTGTATATATAAATGTCACATACTTTCCAGACTGAGGACCCTTCAGATGGTCTGTGTATATATAAATGTCAGGTAAGAAGGTTCACATACTTTCCAGACTGAGGACCTGTCAGATGGTCAGTGTATATATAAATGTCAGGTAAGAAGGTTCACATACTTTCCAGACTGAGGACCCTTCAGATGGTCTGTGTATATATAAATGTCAGGTAAGAAGGTTCACATACTTTCCAGACTGAGGACCTTTCAGATGGTCTGTGTATATATAAATGTCACATACTTTCCAGACTGAGGACCCTTCAGATGGTCTGTGAATATATAAATGTCAGGTAAGAAGGTTCACATACTTTCCAGACTGAGGACCTGTCAGATGGTCTGTGTATATATAAATGTCAGGTAAGAAGGTTCACATACTTTCCAGACTGAGGACCTGTCAGATGGTCTGTGTATATATAAATGTCAGGTAAGAAGGTTCACATACTTTCCAGACTGAGGACCCTTCAGATGGTCTGTGTATATATAAATGTCAGGTAAGAAGGTTCACATACTTTCCAGACTGAGGACCCTTCAGATGGTCTGTGTATATATAAATGTCAGGTAAGAAGGTTCACATACTTTCCAGACTGAGGACCTTTCAGATGGTCTGTGTATATATAAATGTCAGGTAAGAAGGTTCACATACTTTCCAGACTGAGGACCCTTCAGATGGTCTGTGTATATATAAATGTCACATACTTTCCAGACTGAGGACCTGTCAGATGGTCTGTGTATATATAAATGTCAGGTAAGAAGGTTCACATACTTTCCAGACTGAGGACCTGTCAGATGGTCTGTGTATATATAAATGTCAGGTAAGAAGGTTCACATACTTTCCAGACTGAGGACCCTTCAGATGGTCTGTGTATATATAAATGTCAGGTAAGAAGGTTCACATACTTTCCAGACTGAGGACCCTTCAGATGGTCTGTGTATATATAAATGTCAGGTAAGAAGGTTCACATACTTTCCAGACTGAGGACCTTTCAGATGGTCTGTGTATATATAACTGTCAGGTAAGAAGGTTCACATACTTTCCAGACTGAGGACCCTTCAGATGGTCTGTGTATATATAAATGTCAGGTAAGAAGGTTCACATACTTTCCAGACTGAGGACCCTTCAGATGGTCTGTGTATATATAAATGTCAGGTAAGAAGGTTCACATACTTTCCAGACTGAGGACCTGTCAGATGGTCTGTGTATATATAAATGTCAGGTAAGAAGGTTCACATACTTTCCAGACTGAGGACCTGTCAGATGGTCTGTGTATATATAAATGTCAGGTAAGAAGGTTCACATACTTTCCAGACTGAGGACCTGTCAGATGGTCTGTGTATATATAAATGTCAGGTAAGAAGGTTCACATACTTTCCAGACTGAGGACCTTTCAGATGGTCTGTGTATATATATTATATAAATGTCACATACTTTCCAGACTGAGGACCCTTCAGATGGTCTGTGTATATATAAATGTCAGGTAAGAAGGTTCACATACTTTCCTGACTGAGGACCTTTCAGATGGTCTGTGTATATATAAATGTCAGGTAAGAAGGTTCACATACTTTCCAGACTGAGGACCTGTCAGATGGTCTGTGTATATATAAATGTCAGGTAAGAAGGTTCACATACTTTCCAGACTGAGGACCTTTCAGATGGTCTGTGTATATATAAATGTCACATACTTTCCAGACTGAGGACCTGTCAGATGGTCTGTGTATATATAAATGTCAGGTAAGAAGGTTCACATACTTTCCAGACTGAGGACCTTTCAGATGGTCTGTGTATATATAAATGTCACATACTTTCCAGACTGAGGACCTTTCAGATGGTCTGTGTATATATAAATGTCACATACTTTCCAGACTGAGGACCTTTCAGATGGTCTGTGTATATATAAATGTCACATACTTTCCAGACTGAGGACCTGTCAGATGGTCTGTGTATATATAAATGTCAGGTAAGAAGGTTCACATACTTTCCAGACTGAGGACCCTTCAGATGGTCTGTGTATATATAAATGTCAGGTAAGAAGGTTCACATACTTTCCAGACTGAGGACCTTTCAGATGGTCTGTGTATATATAAATGTCACATACTTTCCAGACTGAGGACCTTTCAGATGGTCTGTGTATATATAAATGTCACATACTTTCCAGACTGAGGACCTTTCAGATGGTCTGTGTATATATAAATGTCACATACTTTCCAGACTGAGGACCTGTCAGATGGTCTGTGTATATATAAATGTCAGGTAAGAAGGTTCACATACTTTCCAGACTGAGGACCCTTCAGATGGTCTGTGTATATATAAATGTCAGGTAAGAAGGTTCACATACTTTCCTGACTGAGGACCTTTCAGATGGTCTGTGTATATATAAATGTCAGGTAAGAAGGTTCACATACTTTCCAGACTGAGGACCTGTCAGATGGTCTGTGTATATATAAATGTCAGGTAAGAAGGTTCACATACTTTCCTGACTGAGGACCTTTCAGATGGTCTGTGTATATATAAATGTCAGGTAAGAAGGTTCACATACTTTCCAGACTGAGGACCTGTCAGATGGTCTGTGTATATATAAATGTCAGGTAAGAAGGTTCACATACTTTCCAGACTGAGGACCTTTCAGATGGTCTGTGTATATATAAATGTCACATACTTTCCAGACTGAGGACCTGTCAGATGGTCTGTGTATATATAAATGTCAGGTAAGAAGGTTCACATACTTTCCAGACTGAGGACCTTTCAGATGGTCTGTGTATATATAAATGTCACATACTTTCCAGACTGAGGACCTTACAGATGGTCTGTGTATATATAAATGTCACATACTTTCCAGACTGAGGACCTTTCAGATGGTCTGTGTATATATAAATGTCACATACTTTCCAGACTGAGGACCTTTCAGATGGTCTGTGTATATATAAATGTCACATACTTTCCAGACTGAGGACCTTTCAGATGGTCTGTGTATATATAAATGTCAGGTAAGAAGGTTCACATACTTTCCAGACTGAGGACCTGTCAGATGGTCTGTGTATATATAAATGTCAGGTAAGAAGGTTCACATACTTTCCAGACTGAGGACCTGTCAGATGGTCTGTGTATATATAAATGTCAGGTAAGAAGGTTCACATACTTTCCAGACTGAGGACCTTTCAGATGGTCTGTGTATATATAAATGTCACATACTTTCCCGACTGAGGACCTGTCAGATGGTCTGTGTATATATAAATGTCACATACTTTCCTGACTGAGGACCCTTCAGATGGTCTGTGTATATATAAATGTCACATACTTTCCAGACTGAGGACCTGTCAGATGGTCTGGGTATATATAAATGTCACATACTTTCCTGACTGAGGACCCTTCAGATGGTCTGTGTAGATATAAATGTCACATACTTTCCAGACTGAGGACCTGTCAGATGGTCTGTGTATATATAAATGTCACATACTTTCCTGACTGAGGACCCTTCAGATGGTCTGTGTATATATAAATGTCACATACTTTCCAGACTGAGGACCTGTCAGATGGTCTGTGTATATATAAATGTCACATACTTTCCTGACTGAGGACCCTTCAGATGGTCTGTGTATATATAAATGTCACATACTTTCCAGACTGAGGACCTGTCAGATGGTCTGTGTATATATAAATGTCACATACTTTCCTGACTGAGGACCCTTCAGATGGTCTGTGTATATATAAATGTCACATACTTTCCAGACTGAGGACCTGTCAGATGGTCTGTGTATATATAAATGTCACATACTTTCCTGACTGAGGACCCTTCAGATGGTCTGTGTATATATAAATGTCACATACTTTCCAGACTGAGGACCTGTCAGATGGTCTGTGTATATATAAATGTCACATACTTTCCTGACTGAGGACCTGTCAGATGGTCTGTGTATATATAAATGTCACATACTTTCCAGACTGAGGACCCTTCAGATGGTCTGTGTATATATAAATGTCAGGTAAGAAGGTATTCAGTACACTTCTTGCTGCGTCCACAATTCTGTTGGCTGTGGCTGGCGACATTCTTACGGCCCAGCTGTGAGGAGTTAAGGTGATTTATGGACATGATACCACACAGATTAATGGCGTTACATCAGACTTTTCAGTTTCATAAGGATCTAACATTTTAAAAATGGTCCAAGTCATAAAAAGAAAGTCATATCAATTGAAATATGATGCAAAACCAAGTTGTTTAGGTGTAAAACTGTAATTAACCATAGATTTTGAATGCATTACGTGGTCCGAGTATTAACTTGCATACCCCATCCAACCCCTTCTCCAAGAAGCGAAATCGGGGTTGGCTGGGGTATGAAATAAAACCTTTAATTCTGGCTTAAAAACTTTGCGTATGGTAAAATTAAAACATCATTTAAAATTAAAAGGTAAGTTAAACAGGTTATCACATTTTTTCAATAAAATATGTTTTTAAACGTGTTTTATTGTCGAATTATAAGTAATAAAATCCTGCTAATATAAGCTTTCCTATTGCTTAATATAATTAAGGCCGGACCATGTAATGGAAAAAATTGTTTAAAGTAGCTATCTCGCCAACAACAGCGAAATTTTACAAAGTATGTACACCGTTTCTAAACCTACTGTCACCAAGGTATATATATTATATAACTTAAATATTTTGAGAATCCAAACTCAATAGACAAAATATAAACACCTTTAAACAGCCAGGCCAAATCTCAAAACTGGACCATCAAATTAAGTGTTACCAACTCAGAATTCATTTTACGCATATTCAGCACGGGTATCTTAATAACCTGTCAATAAACCTATACTTTTAATCGGCACATATACATTATTATATGGCCTGAACAGCTGGATAGAGTTTTGATTAATGTTTTTTTAGTGTAATTTTGCCGCTATTTGGCGGGTTAGAATCTTTCAACTAATCCTGGTGAGCAGCCTAAAATAGCACATTTTACTGTTCAGAATGAATTGCCTTGTAAATAAGGAGTCATTTTTAGATTCAGTCATTATCGTTCGAGGCTTTAGAATATAAGTCAAATATTTAAGTCGGACCCCACGACCCCCATGAAAAGCCTGATATTCCCGCTTTAAACATTACCTTTGCGTGTGGAACATTCATCATTATTATAATATGGACTTTGAAGAAACTGAAACTTTATTTTCCTAACGGGTAAATAATGTATAAAGTATGCGAGTATTACCCTAAGATTTATAGTCCCTCTGCCTTAGACTTAGAGGCACAGTATTTACATTCAATTGATTTTTTTTCAGTTTAATAGCATTAAATATGGATAACCATCATTTGTCAAGGATTCAGAGCTAATGCGCACGCATCCAACGTGTCTCAATAGTAATGGCTATTCCACTGTCTGAAAATACACTATTTAAATGGAAGTGTTCTCCACTGACTATTATTTAAATGGAAGTGTTCTCCACTGACTATTATTTAAATGGAAGTGTTCTCCACTGACTATTATTTAAATGGAAGTGTTCTCCACTGACCATTATTTAAATGAAAGTGTTCTCCACTGACCATTATTTAAATGGAAGTGGTCTCAACTGACCATTATTTAAATGGAAGTGTTCTCCACTGACTATTATTTAAATGGAAGTGTTCTCCACTGACCATTATTTAAATGGAAGTGTTCTCCACTGACTATTATTTAAATGGAAGTGTTCTCCACTGACCATTATTTAAATGGAAGTGTTCTCCACTGACCATTATTTAAATGGAAGTGTTCTCCACTGACCATTATTTAAATGGAAGTGTTCTCCACTGACCATTATTTAAATGGAAGTGTTCTCCACTGACCATTATTTAAATGGAAGTGTTCTCCACTGACCATTATTTAAATGGAAGTGGTCTCAACTGACCATTATTTAAATGGAAGTGTTCTCAACTGACCATTATTTAAATGGAAGTGTTCTCAACTGACCATTATTTAAATGGAAGTGTTCTCAACTGACCATTATTTAAATGGAAGTGTTCTCAACTGACCATTATTTAAATGGAAGTGTTCTCAACTGACCATTATTTAAATGGAAGTGTTCTCAACTGACCATTATTTAAATGGAAGTGTTCTCAACTGACCATTATTTAAATGGAAGTGTTCTCAACTGACCATTATTTAAATGGAAGTGTTCTCAACTGACCATTATTTAAATGGAAGTGTTCTCAACTGACCATTATTTAAATGGAAGTGTTCTCAAATGACCATTATTTAAATGGAAGTGTTCTCAACTGACCATTATTTAAATGGAAGTGTTCTCAACTGACCATTATTTAAATGGAAGTGTTCTCAACTGACCATTATTTAAATGGAAGTGTTCTCAACTGACCATTATTTAAATGGAAGTGTTCTCAACTGACCATTATTTAAATGGAAGTGTTCTCAACTGACCATTATTTAAATGGAAGTGTTCTCCACTGACCATTATTTAAATGGAAGTGTTCTCAACTGACCATTATTTAAATGGAAGTGTTCTCAACTGACTATTATTTAAATGGAAGTGTTCTCAACTGACCATTATTTAAATGGAAGTGTTCTCAACAGACCATTATTTAAATGGAAGTGTTCTCAACTGACCATTATTTAAATGGAAGTGTTCTCAACTGACCATTATTTAAATGGAAGTGTTCTCAACTGACCATTATTTAAATGGAAGTGTTCTCCACTGACCATTATTTAAATGGAAGTGTTCTCAACTGACTATTATTTAAATGGAAGTGTTCTCCACTGACTATTATTTAAATGGAAGTGTTCTCCACTGACTATTATTTTATCACAATACACTTCATGGAATCTGCCATTTACTACCGGCATGAAAAAAATGCATAACACTGAGAAATGCAAATCAATTCTTAAATAATTTGCAAGCTACACACATTCTATTTTTTTGTGTTTAAGGTTTTGTTATATACAAAACTTCAATACGTGGTCCCGCCTTAATTCCATTAAGCGATGGGAAAGCTTATACTGGCAGAATTTTATAACGGGTATTTTGACAATAAAACACGTGTAAAAAATTTCTTTACAGAAAATGTGATAACCTGATTAAAACTACCTATTAAATGTTTTAATTTTACAATATGCAAATGTTTTTAAGTTAAAATTAAGGTTTTATTTCATATCCCAGCAAACCCCATTTTCGAATAATGGAGAAGGGGTTGGATGGGGCATGAAAGTTAATACTCGGACTACGTAATGTAATATTAAAATACTCTTAATCTAAAGGATACGCTACACCCCTTATTCTTTTCACTTTGCCCGGGTCTGTAAAATGTAAGGGACGCAACTTCTGTTTGCAAGGACATCTGAATAATACTTCCCCTCCACCATCTGGGGCTGCACCTCTTTTGTTTACCTGCAAATACAGTTATGTTTAATTACAAGTAAGGAAAACTCTTACCATATGTTGTCTAGCATAAAACTTAATTTACATTCAATGTATTTTCCCTGCTCAATTTTCAATATTCATATCATCAATTGAGCATCTAGAGGTTCTTACAAGTTTTTCTCTTAGGCTTTCTGCTTTAAACAATGGTGTTGAAGGACAGCATGCTCGACATTCCACGCCTTGTTTATTTATTAGGAAACTAAATTGCAAAAAAGGGCTTGTCTGCTTAACAGCATTATGGCACTTGTCTATATATGCGTTATTTTCATGACAGCGAAAACATGCGTGAAGTTTCACGAAATAGTTTATGGAGATTATGAAAAATCTGACTATAAAACTTAGTCGAAAAAGGCGCTTATAATGTTTAATTGCATACTAGAGTTATGGCACTTGTCTCTATGAGCTCAAGAAGATACCTTCATAAGTTTTGGCTGCCTCTCCGGATATAAAAAGTGTTCACAAACTATTGACGGACGTTCATATTGCGAGGGAAATTAAAAATCATATGCACTAATTACCTTTAGTTCTAGGCCATCATCTGACCCTAAAAATCTCTTTAATACAGGCAATGTTGAAAGCTTGATCAAATCTACCTGAAATAACAAGACATCAAATGATAACTGTATAACAAAGTCATTTAATAACACATTTTCTGTCAGAATGATCAATCCAAATAAAAAGGGAGGCTTAAAGGGACACATGGCAATCTTGATTTTTTAAAAACTCGCGGCGTCCCGTTAGTTTTCCTCTTAACTTGCATTTGTTCAATCATTAATATTAATTGTTAGAATAGTTTAAAGCAAATTATTTTTTCACATTACTAACTTTTTATAATATTGCACCAGTAATATATTTAAAAATTTGGTAAAATAGGGAAATAAAGTTGAAATTTCAATTTTTTATTTAATTATATGCAAGCAGTTTTAAAGTCAAAATGACGCAGGATAAGTAAATTGAAGAGCAAATTTAAATGTTTGAATAAAACTGAAGATTGCCATGTGTCCCTTTAAAAACAAAATACATATGTTAATAGTAAATTATGTTATTGTCAATAAACACAACACTTTTGTTAAAATAACCTTTTAGCATGGTCGCTGACATTTCCTTTGTATTTGCACAGTTGCAAATCATTTAAGTGAAAATAACATCTCCGGTATACTCCAACTATAAGTTATTGGAAGTTAGAGTATGACATACAGATGAAGGTATATACTAATGACATACAGATGAAAGTATACACTAGTATACCAAGTATCGTCAAACTATGCTGAGAAGTCAGGAGGAGTAGTCCAGACAAGAAAGTGTGAAGAACATATAAAAGTGTGACAGACAATGGCAGCACTATATCCTCCAGGCACTCTCCACACCCCTCCCACATACACCCCTCCCCCACCCACTCCCACATACATGGCAAAGGAATAACAATGCAACAACATACGGAAGGGTCCACTTGATCATTGGTGATGCCAGTCAGCTTGGCATGCAGGGGTTTCTTGGTAAATGGGGCCAGACAGATCAGAGCCTCTAAGAAGTAGCCAATAGACCGTTGCAGATTACATTCGTGCTCTATCTTTCCACCAATCAGAAGTCCTGGCTGATATAGCAGATTAGTACCTGGAAATAATACAGAACTAAATAAAATATTGTAATAATACTTTGTGTATAAACATACAGAAAGGCAGTACACCATGCAAAATACTGCAAATGGTTTCTATCAGAAATACTTCTTTCAATATGCTTTATGTAAAGTGCTTGCTCAAATCAGAGATCAAAGAAGTAGAGATTGGACATTTGCTCAAATCTCACATAATCTCATATGACACAATGTAAAACTGCAAAATCTCATTCTTTATTTTCTCTTCTTATATTTATGACAGAAAGAATATAATAATATCATTACACACAGGGTATTATTCTCTTTTATAATTTGAGACCAGTTGCAGGCTCCTGTTGTGACAAAATGAAAAATTATATACATTTCTAAATTTCAACAAAACTACAGCAACAACAGAAAGTAGGCCATAGTCAAGACTTTTTAAATAACGCTGTTGACATTTTCAGTAAACATAGAAATATTATGTAAATACCATTGCATTCCAAACATATTAATGTCTTTGATCTGAGACCATTTGCATACTGTAACTCAGGGTTCGACACTAACACTAGCCCGGTGCTAGTCACTTTTGAGAAGGACTAGTAAAATCTCAAAGTTGAGAAGCCGACGGGCTATCTGTGAAAACGACCAAATCATTTCATTTTTCACCGTGACATATATTAGAACTCTTCAGTATCGGAGTAATGTAGGGTACATATAGACCAAGAAAAGCACCTGCCAATGTGTAGGTGTGTCATTTAATTGATCACTGATTAGGCAATTTTTAGATGACGCAAAAATGCTGAACAATAACCCGCTTTTTATACATGTTGAAAAAACAAACAACAGCAGAGGAAAAGCGTCTGCAGCAAAAGCAATCCAAATAAACGTGTCTACGTATTTTAGCCTTCATTGGAGGAAGCCTATAAATCAAAATGGATAAACAACGACCCAGTCACAAAATGTTTGGCATCTTTTTATTTTGCACTAAAAAAGGACTAGTTGGTTTTAAAAAGGGCTAATTATAAAAAACGGCACTAGCCCCATAGGCTAGTAGTAAAAAAAAGTTAGTGTCTAACCCTGTAACTTTAGGAAATGACAATTTCTATAAATTTTGTGGAGTGCGTGGTCCAGTGGTAGAGCGCCGAACTCTTGATCGAGAGGTCGTGGGTTCAATCCTCCGTCGCGGCCACGTTATTTATCCTTGAGCAAGATAATTAATCCACATTGCTTAGTACTGGTTATACCCAGGAAGCCATCGAGAGTGATTAATCTAAGTTGCAAGAACTTGTTTCGCAATCGATGTAAAATAAAAATGTTTAAAAAAAAAAAAAAAAAATATTCTATAGTCACAAATGAAATTTAGAGTATTTTATATCTGAAAGAATACATTGCAAATCTCTGGCTTATTATGTCTCTGCTGATATTTAACCAATGAGTAGCACTTGCTGTCAGAGCAATGCATGTATTTAATTACAATATACTTTTTTCTGTACAGTCTGATAATGTAAAGGATATATGAACTCTATTGACTTGCAGACATTTGTGAAGAAAAAATATATTCACGAAAATTAAGAAAATCGACGACACCCAGTTTACATCCTTTGTTTATCATCAAAGCAAATATAAAAGTCTTGAAGGATGCTTTTAAATTGGTCTTACCTGAGGATGCTTTGTTAATAATGGCTATCAATTATATCTTGGGCTTACCTGATTCATTTACAACTATGTTGGAACCATTTGTTATTGTATCCAAAAGTCTGATGAAGCTTGCTTCGAAATCTGTAAATGTTAAAACAATAACACTTTAAACATGAAAGACTAACTATGGCTAATATGTGTCTCACCTTTAAGGGCCTTAATTTTCCTAAATGTGTGGGTGGCCTTGATGAGACGGCAGATATACAAAGTTTAAATTAATTGGAATAAGCAATGCTGAGATATTCGAATGTGAAAACCCGAGGATAGGGATCCGGGTACTGTCATTTTAGTATATGTCTTAAAATTCGTAGATATCTAACACGTTGATTGATGTAGCATGTAGAACGGCCAGTTATCTCAATCTGTAGCGATCCGAACAGAAGCCTGAAGGTCTCAGGTTTGAGCACGGTCCAGCTGCACATTTTTTAACCCTGTGGCATTTTGCCATTCAAGCTGTGTCATGACTCGATAAGTTCAAGGTCTTATTCCATGCGATTCTCCTTGGATA
>JAWPHD010017291.1:0-45308 GCA_037043455.1 Cyrtodaria siliqua | reverse complement strand
GAGAGGGCTGTTAAAGCCAAACATTCGCAGTTCACAAGTGGAGTGAGTTTGTTCACGTTTTGGCCTGCAACATTTTGCTGGGACATGATCAATTACCTTATGACCGCTGTGTGTTTGTTGTTTACTATATGGGCATTTGACGTAAAGGCTTTCGTTGTGGATGACCATTTAGCACATGTGGCTTTACTGTTTGTCTTGTACGGGTTTGCGATGCTGCCGTTCATGTACCTGTGGTCTTTCTTGTTTACTGTACCCTCGACAGGTTATGTGTGGCTAACCATGTTCAATATTCTTTCAGGTAACTAGAATATTGTCCTTATATTACATTTTATTTTTAGCTCTACTGGCCGACAGAGCTTATGGGATGCCGAGTTGTCCGTCCGTCTTCCGTCCGTCGTTAACTTTTGTCTCGTTAAGATGATAGAGCCTTCTTTTTTCATCTGATGTTTACCACACTTTAACAGGTTGTTAATATCAATGAAAGCTCGGATAAGTTCCAAAACCAGCCAAATCGGACCAGTAACAGCGGAGTTATGGCCCTTGATTTAGTTAAAAATGCTATATTGCTGTATTTTGCCTCGTTAAGACGATAGGGCCTTCATTTTTCATCCTATCTTTACCAAACTTTACCACCTTGTAAATATCAATGAAAGCTCGGACAAGTCCGAAAACCAGCCAGATCGGACCAATAACAGCGGAGTTATGGTCCTTGATTTAGTTAAAAATGCTATATTGCTATATTTTGCCTTGTTAAGACGATAGGGCCTTCGTTTTTCATCCTATCTTTACTAATCTTTACCACATTGTTAATATCAATAAAAGCTCGGACAATTTCGAAAACCAGCCATATCGGACCAGTAACAGCGGAGTTATGGCCCTTGATTTAGTTAAAAAATGCTATATTTTGCATCGTTAAGATGATAGGGGCTTCATTGTTCATCCGATCTTTACCAATCTTTATCAGATTGTTAATGTCGTTGCAAGCTCAAGCAAGTGTGAAAACCAGCCATATCGGACCAGTAACGGCAAAGTTATGACCCTTGATTTAGTTAAAAATGCTATATTTTGCCTCGTTAAGACGATAGGGGCTTCATTGTTCATCTGATCTTTACCAATCTTTATCAGATTGTTAATGTCGTTGCAAGCTCAAACAATTTTGAAAACCAGCCATATCGGACCAGTAACGGCGGAGTTATGGCCCTTGATTTAGTTAAAAATGCTATATTTTGCCTCGTTAAGACGATAGGGGCTTCATTGTTCATCCGATCTTTACCAACCTTTATCAGATTGTAAGTGTCGTTGAAAGCTCGAACAAGTTCGAAAACCATTCATATCGGACCAGAAACAGCGGAGTTATGGTCCTTGATTTAGTTCAAAATGATATAGTTTGCCTCGTTAAGATTTTTCATCCGATCTTTACCAAACTTTATCAGATTGTTAATATCCATGAAAGCTTGGTCAAGTTCGAAAACCAACCAGATCGAACCAGTAACAGTGGAGTTATAGCCCTTGATTTTGTTAAAAATGCTATAATTTGCCTCGTCATACGATAGGGCCTTCATTTTGCATCTGATCTTTGCACAACTTTAGCAGATTTTATGACTTTCTTTTTTATATATATATTTTTTTTTTTTTTTTTTTTTTTTAATTTTTTTTTTTTTTTGTTTGTTTTTTTAATTGTTTTTAATGGTTTTTTTAATGTTTTTTTTTTGTTTAAATTTGTTTTTAATGTTTTTTTTTGTTTAAATTTTTGAATTATTATTAATTTTTTTTTTTAATATTCTTTTTTAATTAATTATTGATTTTTTTTTTTTAAATTATTATTTTTTTTATTTTTTATTTATCTCTATGTTGGACCAGTCGAACCAGTAACAGAGGAGTTATGGCTCTTGATTTAGTTAAAAATGCTATATTTTGCCTCGTTAATACGGTAGGGCCTTCATTTTTCATCTGATCTTTACCAAACTTTACCAGATTCTTTAGTTATGGCCCTTGATTTAGTTAAAAAGCGTTTTTGCCCGAAACTTTCAAAAAAACGTCACAAATGGCAGTCACTCGCTTCATTGATGTTATAAGAGCCGTGTTAGCCAGTAGAGCGTCCACATGCCCTCTTGGGCCTCTTGTTTATCCGATCTTTACCAAACTTTACCAAATTGTTAATGTCAATGATAGCTCGGACAAGTTCGAAAACCAGCCAGATCGGACCAGTAACAACGTAGTTATGGCCCTTGATTAGTTAAAAATGCTATATTTTGCCTCATTAAGACGATAGGGCCTTCATTTTTCATCTGATCTTTACCAAACTTGACCAGATTGTTAATGTCAATAAAAGATCGGATATGTTCGAAAACCAACCAGATCGGACCAATAACAGCGTAGTTATGGCCCTTGATTTAGTTAAAAATGCTATATTTTGCCTCGTTAAGACGATAGGGCCTTCATTTTTCATCCGATCTTTACCAAACTTTACCAGATTGTTAATGTCGATGAAAGCTCGGACAAGTTCGAAAACCAGCCAGATCGGACCAGTAACAACGTAGTTATGGCCCTTGATTGGTTAAAAATGCTATATTTTGCCTCATTAAGACGATAGGGCCTTCATTTTTCATCCGATCTTTACCAAACTTGACCAGATTGTTAATGTCAATAAAAGATCGGATATGTTCGAAAACCAGCCAGATCGGACCAGTAACAGCGGAGTTATGGCTCTTGATTTCATTACAAATGCTATATTTTGCCTTGTTAAGATGATAGGGCCTTCATTTTTCATCTGATCTTTACCAAACCAGATTTTTATTTTATTTTTTTTAATTTTTTTTTTAATTTTTATTTATTTGATATTTTTTTATTATTTTTTTTATTTTTATTATCTCTACTGGCCAAGTTCGAAAAACTGCCAGATCGGACAAGTAACGGCAGAATTACGGCTCTTGATTTAGTTAAAAATGCTGTATTTTGCCTCTTTAAGACGATAGTCACTCACTTCATTGATGTTATAAGAGCCATAGCGTCCACAGGCCCCCTTGTTACCTCACCTAACCAAAAAATATGAGATCAAGCATAGCCCCAGATAAAAAAAATCCACGTAAAATACCCCTGAAAAGATTAAGAAACACACCTAATAATTCATTATCATATGCACTGAAAATATGGTTTACAAGCAAGGTTAAAATATAAAACCTGCCGGCTGTTGCCTGTCTTCGATATATATGAAAATGTTCATCAATACATAGCAACAAACATGCACATGATTCTTAAGCGATCAAGAAGTCTGTAATTGTTATGGGTTGGTGCTCTTGCTTAAAATAAATAAGTAACTTTATCATTCAATTAAGCAAGTGCTCTAGCGTGCGTAGCATGGCAGACACTTAGGGATAACTTTTGTAGTCTGTCGTCGTCTGTCTTCTGTCACACTTAAACCTAGCCATAACTTGAAAAGTATTTGATCTATGTTCATAAATTTTCACACACACCTTCATCTTATCTCAAGGAATGTTTTATTAAACATGTCCAATAATTCTGACTCATTTTGGAAGAGTAATGCCCCTTATCATAAACGGTCCAGTGGAGTGCGTGGTCCAGTGGTAGAGCGCCAAACTCTGATCGTGAGGTTGTGGGTTCGGTCCTCCGTCGCGGCCACGTTATTTATCCTTGAGCAAGATAATTAATCCACATTGCTTAGAACTGGTTCTACCCAGGAAGCCATCGAGAGTGATTAATCTAAGTTGCAAGAACTTGTTTCGCAATCGATGTAAAATAAATATGTTTAAAACAAAACATCATAAAAGTTTAACCTGCAGCCCAACCAAGCTCGTAACTGGCTATAACTTAAAAAGTGTTTGACCTATGTTCATGAAACACTTCACACACATATTCAGCTTACCCAAAGGAATGTTGTTACACATGACCAATTATTCTGACTCATTTTGGCAGAGTTATGCCCTTTTTCATGAAACTTTAACCTGCAGCCTGACTAAGATCATAACTGACCATAACTTGAAAAGTATTTGACCTATGTTCATGAAACTTCACACAGAAATGTTGTTACACATGTCCAATAACTGCAACTGCGACTTTCATTTTGGCACAGTTATGCCCATTTTCATAGAACTTGAACCTGCAACGTAATGCAAAAAATCTGCTCCATCATGTCCATTAGTTCATGAAGTATTGCACCCCCTGTCTTCAAACTTTATAGTTAGATTGTACTTGCTGAAATTAGCACACAGCAGGCAACACAATTGTTCCATGGAACACCCTTCTAGTATTATGCTCCCCATTTAGCAAGACATTTTAGGGACATAGATTAAATATATGAACATTGTTAGAATTGTTTGAAGATATTAGAAATGCTAGATAAATATGTGATTTTCAAAACAATGTGTTATTTTCTTAGCGAAGTATCAGAATTACCTCCTATATATTAAAAACAACTTATTTCATTTTACAAATGTATCACTTTGAAGAAATTTAATGTTTGTCATTGACAAGAATTTCCCATTCTGTCATTGTTTAAAACTGCTGAAATGTGTTCACAAACGATTGTTATTCTCAAACAAAACTTTCCAAATTTCGTCATTTTAAAATTGCCTCCCTTTTCATTGAAATGGAAATGATTTTCGATAACCTATAAAAGTATGTTCCCATCTTATTTGCTTTATTTTCATCACCAACTTTGTTACAAATGACTTTGTAGCATTATTATTGGTCATATCTATGTTACTTTATCATCGGCCCCGAACATTCATGGCTCTGTATCTGATTCTCGTCTATGGAAATGATATGCATTTTATGTGCTAAATTTATTTTTGCTCAATATATATCAGTAAAATGTAAACTCCATTGTTTTAAGTTGTTGAAAAGGTTACAGACTTTCATCTGAGTCCCGACCCCATTAGGCGAAACATGTGAATCTGCGAATTTTTTGATATCCAAAAATGGTTTTAATGTGTTGGATAAATTTAAATTAAGACACTCTGAAAGTTTTATAGCAAATTATTTTAGCTTTCTTAATTTTCTGCTGTCTCAGCAACAAGTAATTTTAGCATTTTGGCTGAAAAATATTTATTTCTCAACCAATTTTCAAAAGAAAGGTATTTTTATTTACCACCAAAAATTCCAATTCCAGTGATTTTTATTTCATGTACGTTTTTAAAAGATTGCTCGTGCTAATGCTGAAAACCGTTTGGCTGAAACAAGCACCCTGAACAACCATACCATATTTATATTTACAGGTGTAGCCACAATCCTTGCTGTTGGAATTTTAAGTATACCACAACTGGGCCTTGCAAATCTATCCAAGGCCCTGGAATGGGTATTTCTGTTGTTCCTGCCAAACTACTGCCTGGGTCAAGGCCTCGAGGATTACTATAGCAACTACGAATTCAAAAGCATATACGAAGACTTCTGCATCAAAGATAATTTCATTGAAGACTGTCCTGAGATGCCTAACCCATGTTGTCAAGGTTTGTTATGTCAATTCTTACGGAGGTATATAGCACCGGTTCTAACCAGGAAAAATTGATGGTCTGCCTCTACAACAAAAAAAACTCATATGGCCTAACATGTGCTAAAAATGACATAAAACAGCATTCAAACAAACAGATGTTTATAATGGTTACATTATTTACATTTTTGAGTCTGATAATAACTAGAAGGGGCACAATATTATATGTTATCTATCTCACTAGTTATTACTATTATATATGGTTTTCCCTTTAAAGGTAGCATATCCGTGACCGGGATAATAAAGACGCTGCGTCTAAAACTCTTGCCTCATCGCTGCAGGTCGAATCCCACTGGGAGCTTGACTTGTCAAGTGAGAAAGTGTCGATTCTTTCAGATGGCGGGAGGTATACAGTACTGGTTCTACCCAGGAAATGTGGTGGTCTGCCTCTACCATAAAAAATTGGACCGTCATATATGGCTTGACATGTGCTAAAAATGAAGGAAAACACCATTCAACAAACAAACAAAAATTTCAGGAGTAACAGACACATTTGTCACTGAAGGCTTCTACAACAGAACATTTTATTAAAAGTTTTATGCTTTAATAGTACTGTAGTTCCAAAATTAATGCTTTATTAACTATATTGTTATACCCTCGCTTTCACAAAGCTAAGTGGGGCTATATAGGAATCGCGTTGTCTGTAATGTTGCGTCCCATCTTGTTACACATTTTTTGTCCCGTCACATAACACTTTTTTTTGTCCCGTCCCGTAGCGTAACACTTTTTTATTACTAGCATTTCTCAAACAGTTTTGAAAGGGGTTCTTCCCAAACTTCATATACTCAAAACAACTGTTGTCTGTCCCTCTACATCACCCATGGTTGATTGCATAATTTACTGTTATTTAGACGGTTTAATTAGTATAAATATATTTGTGCTATTTCAGCTACCGGTAACTGTGGTTCTTTGGGTTGCCTTGACTACAACTCCAACCCTCTTGGATGGGAGGCTAACGGGATTGGGCGGATGTTGGTGTTTCTCGTAATACAGAGTGTCGTCTACTTCATTGTTTTGTTTCTGTTAGAGTCAGAAGTGGCGCACCAGTTTCTGCAGTGTTTGACGAGAAAGGCAGAAAACCCTGATGCTGAGTTAATGTTACCAAGGGATACAACTCTTGTTCAAGAGGATGACGATGTTGCTAGGGAACGTGCACGTTTGGCGAATAGCGGGCCAACAAATTTATTCTCTTCCGATAAACTGATAATATCGGAGCTTACCAAGTTTTATAGCAATAAGATGGCAGTCAACCATTTAAGCGTGGGTATTCCGCACGGCGAATGTTTCGGATTGCTTGGAATAAACGGAGCTGGGAAGACCACAACATTTAAGATGTTAACTGGGGATGAAACAGTATCGTCTGGCACAGCTTACCTAAATGGACAAAGTATAATAAACCAAATCACTGAGGTAATTCTTGTTTTATTTCAGCACTATAGGTAACTACACATTGTTTATAAAACAATGTTTAACAGTGATAGTGATAGCCAGATGTAAAAGCGAAAACAATTTATACAAAAGAATTATAACTTGTTTGTGGAGCACTGTGATCTAGTGGTAGAGCGTTGGACCCATGATCGAAAAGTTGTGGGTTCGATTATCGCCATTACCGTATGTGTTGTGTACCTGAGCAAGAAACGTTATCTGCAATTTCTTAGTACTGGTTCTACCCAGGAAGACATCGAGAGTGATTAAAGTAAGTTCAGAGAGCTTTCGTTACAATCTATGTCAAATAAATGTTTAAACTAAATATGTTTAAATTCAGGGTTATCGTATTCTTTACTGTTTTACTTGTAACAGGTACGTCAGAACCTAGGCTACTGTCCCCAGTTTGATGCGCTGATAGATCACATGACAGGCCGTGAGTCTTTGTACATGTATGCACGTCTTCGAGGAATACACAATGACCAGATTGCCGAGGTGGTTGACGATCTTCTAGAAGCCCTGTTACTCAGCGAGCATGCTGATAAGCTTGTACAAGCATACAGGTGTGGTAATAATTCAGTATGCCATATATGGTAATTTAAAAATATGACATCGCAGTTCTCAAAATGGCATCTCCCATATCCTTCATAGAACAACCTTCAAACGGTCAATTATTGTCGAGTCTGTTTATGGATCTCAACTTATCAATCACAATGTCGTCTGGGACTCTGGTGTATGTGTGTCCGTTTGTCAGTCTGTTTGTTTGCCATTTGGTCTGTCCATCGGTCTTTCATTTATTACATCTTATTCATTACTTGCAAGATTTTTACTAAACCGCACCAGAACGTTCCTTATATGCATCTCGTCACATCCGATTTCCACCACGACATGCGTATCTTCCTTCCTTCTTCCAGGATTTTCACCAAACCACCAGAATGTTCCTTATATGCATCTTACGTCGATGCAAAATTGCAGGTCGCTTTGACCTACTTTCGACGAAATAAAGGTCGCGTCCGGACTCCGCTACAACATGCGTATCTCGTTTCTTTCTTGCAGGATTTCCACCGGAATGTTCCTTATATGCATCTGCTGTCATGTGCAAAATTGTGGGTCACTGTTACCTACTTTGTGACCATAGGGCTCGAGATGCAGGCTGTAGCCTTTTATAGTAGTCTTCATTTATCTTCCTATTTTCATATTTCTTTAACCCTTTTCCCAAGTTTTTCGGAGCTCTCAGTAGTAAAGTCTGTTTGAATACCTTTAATAACCATTTTCAGTGGAGGTAACAAGCGTAAACTGAGTACAGCAATATCACTTGTTGGCAACCCACAAGTTGTATTTCTGGATGAGCCCACAACTGGCATGGACCCGATGGCACGCAGGTTTCTATGGGATGCACTGTGTCGGATACGAGCCTCAGGAAGGACCCTGGTGTTGACATCTCACAGGTAAGGCTATCACAAAGATATCAATTCATCACCCAATAGCTACAGAAAACTGCTAAAACTTGACCCAACCTGTTTGCGAATATTTTTGTAAAATTGCAATAAAATTACATTTTATCAATTTAACACTTTAAATCTGTCTTTCATGGATTAATAAATAAGTGATACGTAGGGTATCTGTGTAGAAAAAGAACCTTGATTGATCGCTTACTACTGGTGCATCACATAGGTTTATCTGCCTCAGGATACACAGTGTCAACACACAGTTATTTAAAATAACTATGGCTGAAGACTTTATATTTCCTGGATATATTTTCCATATTGGACTCTTGTACTGGAAGTGCACTCGAAAAATCTCTGATGAAACTTGAGCAAAACTAATTAATTCCAAATGAATTGATTGTCCGTATGAATTGATCATCCGAATGAATTGATCGTCCAGGCAGATGTTCAGACAGACTTTAATAAATCTAGTTACCATTATTTGAAATCTTCCTTTATAAATTGGATATAAGTAACATTAAAATTGGTTTAAGGTGTCGCATTATTTGTACTGGGAATGCGTTGCAGCCGCTTAACATAGCTGACGTCACGTCAATGCGACGTCAAGATTTCCCTTACAGATAAAATTGCAATTGGTGCCAGGCTAAAGGAACATTGAGAATATTCATGTCATAGTGGAGTAATGTGAAACAAGAAATAACTTTAAAAAAGATAGTCAGCGTGTTTGGGGAAGCACAATGTATAAGTGATTGATGGTCATGATGTGAAATAATTTTAATAGCGAAATGTAAGGTACAGAGCAATATAACGTTTTCTATTGGTATTCCGATAAAAGTTGACACGGCAGTGCCAGTGTGGGGAATTTGAAATAAAACAAGTTAGTGCCTTCCATTACGGAAGGCCAATTGTTAAAATTTTCAAAGGGCCATAACCGTGAAAACAAGAGGCCCACGAGGGCCTGAATCAATCTACTGGCAAAGTGTACTCTGTTAGATGATGCTACATGCAAAATGTCAAAGCTCTAACCTTGTGGTTTCAATAAAGAAGATTTTTAAATGTATTTCCTAATATTTCTATGTAAAACTTTTGACACTCGGTGAGGGGCTTATTCCGACCCCAGGGTCACCATTTGTACAACTTGGTAAAGGACCACTATATGATGCTACACGCAAAATATCAAAGCTGTAGCCCTTGTGGTTTCAGAGAAGAAGATCCGGGCACCTTGAATCACGTGACTAGGAAATCACGGCAATATGTAATTTTTAATAGGGTTTCATTACCAGTTACCATGTAAAATTAACCCACTTTGCAAGAAAACAGAATAATTTATTTGCAATTTCAGCATTTCTCTATTCATTCATCTTTTCCGGTCACAATTGAAGTACAGCGTAACAAATCGAACGATATACCATTTATCAACAACTACACTCTACAAACAAATCTACTAGTTTCCTTTGGCCTTGTCAGACAAATTTAGCCAATCAGTATTCAGTTTAATAAACACTGTAGGCTTTCATAATTTCTGTATCGCTTTCAACTCGAGTTTTGATAGGCTTACACAGACACACCTCCTGCGAGGCCAAAAGCCAGCTTAAACTGCTGTCGCCGATAAAAGATTCTTACATTGATGACTGTGTATGAATATTACTGTATAATAACCTTATAGAACTATTCGAGTATGACTAGACCATTGATTTAGTGCCAACTGATGATTAGAGTCCTCTTGACGTCGTCTTCTGGGTTTTGCATTCAAAGTTGGTAATTTCCTGGCAATAATCATCCACACTATATGAATATGAGCAACAAGATATCAAATCCTAAATTTTAATTAAGCATACTTTATTGCATTATTTAATTTTATTAGGCGACATAACATGTTCAACTATGATTTATGACGAATACTGATTTAATTTATAATGAAAGAGGCAATTTATAACAAGCTAAATATTTCTTTTCAATATATGTTATTTGTATATCAATTCAATCCACTGCTATGGAATTGACACAGTTATAATGAAAAATGGTAATGAGACATTTTACATTAAACAAAAACAACATCAAGGTATACAATAAAAAGGTTAATGACTTTTCATAAATATTACTGTTTTGGTCCAAGATGACACAAGCTGTAGTCGTCTGCCTCAACAACCCATCCTAAGAAATATGTCTGTATACAAATTCAGTAACCTGTAATAGTGTAATTGTTGTCAATATTTGCAGCATGGAGGAATGTGAAGCACTGTGTACCAGGCTGGCCGTTATGGTGAACGGACAGTTCAAATGTCTAGGAAGTCCCCAACATCTCAAGCACAAGTTTGGGGAAGGATACACCCTTATCGCGCGTGTTGGTTCCACTCAAGAAGGGTCCATTCCAGATGCTCAGCCCCTGATGAGATTTGTAGAAACAAAGTTTCCCGGTTGTATACTAAAAGACATTCATCAAGGCATGGTGCATTACCATATAACGGACACGAGTCTAAAATGGGCTCATATATTCGGCACAATGGAGCGGGCGAAAATTGACCTAAATATTGAAGACTACTCAGTAAGTCAGACGACTCTCGAGCAAGTTTTCATCAATTTTGCCCGCGCCCAGATCCAGCCTCTCGAGCCCGAGGATGGGTGCTGTCGCGGATGTTGTTTCGCGTGTCGTCTATGCAGTGGTTGTTGTAGTAGGTCAATAATCAAAGAGGACTTTGAGGATAGTGCAATACATTCCGTTAACCCAGCTGCCAATGCAAGCTTTATGACTGTTTAAATCTATGTCACTCGTCGTAATATATGGCGATTTCTTTTATATATTTACAGAATTTTATAGAACTTTTTTATTTTATTCAAATTTCTTTATCGGACCATCTTGTTTTCTTTTATTTTATATTTTCTTACTTCAAATCATTGTAATTATTGTTGTGTATACAAACAAACCTGTCTGAAGATCCCTCGGATAGGAAAGATCATATGTAAGTCAGTTATTGTTTTCTCATAATCTACTTGCTTGGTCTTCCTAAAATCACTATACACCCGTACCATTCTTGGCTGAGGTGATCTCTTCAGTGGTATGTTTGGCTGTTATTACTATTAAATTTTGTTTTTTAACTAGGTTTTCCTTTACACAATGTTTGTACGGGGCAGGCAGCATCAAACTCATGGTTTCCGCTCAGTAACTTTTGTTAGGATTGAGGAATTGTGATGAAACTTGCAGGGTATACATTTTCGGTAGCTTATATGGAAAGGAAGGTTGGGATTGCATTTGGGGCCACTGGGATCACGGTCAAGGTCGCTGGTACTAAAAAATTGGTTTCCCCTCAATAACTTTTGTTTGGAGTGAGGTATTGTGGCGAAATTTGCTGGGTAGGTCCTTATCGGATACCCATGAAAGATCCTTATAGTCCCTAATAGTAAATGTATTCATCAAAGTTTGAAAAGTTTCACAATTGCAGTAGAAGTATTGACCCCAGTAGGAGATGGATCAAAGGAATGGCCAACTTGTTCTCCCAGTAGCAGCTGGAAACAGAATACCATGGTTTTGAACTGAATGGGTATAGGGAACATTGAATAGGTATAGGGAACATTGAATGGGTATAGGGAACATTAAATAGGTATAGGGAACATTGAATGGGTATAGGGCACATTAAATGGGTATAGGGAGCATTGAATGGGTATAGGGAACATTAAATGGGTATAGGGAACATTGAATGGGTATAGGGAACATTGAATAGTTAAAGGGAACATTGAATGGGTATAGGGAACATTGAATGGGTATAGGGAACATTGAATAGGGAACATTAAATAGGTATAGGGAACATTGAATGGGTATAGGAAACATTGAATAGGTATAGGGAACATTGAATGGGTATAGGGAACATTGAATGGGTATAGGGAACATTGAAGTATACGGAACATTGAATGGGTATAGGGAACATTGAATGGGTATAGGGAACATTAAATGGGTATAGGAACATTGAAGTATAGGGAACATTGAATGGGTATAGGGAACATTAAATGGTATAGGGAACATTGAATGGGGGTATAGGGAACATTGAATGGGTATAGGGAACATTAAATGGTATAGGGAACATTGAATGGGTATAGGGAACATTGAATGGGTATAGGGAACATTAAATGGTATAGGGAACATTGAATGGGTATAGGGAACATTGAATGGGTATAAGGAACATTGAATGGCTATAGGGAACATTGAATGGGGGTATAGGGAACATTGAATGGCTATAGGGAACATTGAATGGGGGTATAAGGAACATTGAATGGCTATAGGGAACATTGAATGGGGCTATAGGGAACATTGAATGCATTCCAGTAATCTTCTTCTCCATATTATTGTTATTTCTTGCTCGTCCCCATTCCCCATTCCAACCTGATATGATCTAAGCTGTTAAAATTGTTGCACAATTATTCATTCAGCAAAAGTATAATTTGTGATCAATCTAATATAGTTTATTAAAATACTCAATGCTGGTTGGTCATTGAGGATGTATTAAATTTCCTATTCTTATCTCTGTCACATTCGTTAGCCATCAAGATGTCATTTTAAACAATTTTAAACGTCAGAAAACGTGCTAAATTATGGATGTTATTTTATTTACATTGTTAAAAACAGGATGAAGCTGCATATGTTGTTTGCTTGATGTTGGGAGATCATGGGCATACAGTGACAATGAAAGTTATAAAAAAGAATTCTATTAAGTTCAATCTCTCGGAAAATGTCTGTATTATATACTTATAGGTTATTAGATTTGTATAGGGATATATGCACGAGTTCTTTCGCGTATTAATATAAGCTTAATATTTTTGTGCAAAAGAACGAGTGCATATATCTCAATATAAGTCTAATAACCTTTTTATTGAATACACATTTTTTTTAAACAAACACATTGTCTTTACATCGTGGAAAATTTTCACAATAAAATCAACATTGTTTACGTCATGTGACATACTTTCTTCGACATGAACAGAAAATTGCACCAATCACGAATGAGTGTACATTACACACCCAATGTGGTCAATATGAGCTAATATTGACGTTTCCTTTTACATTGAAGTAAACAGAGTTTGTATAGAACAGAATATTTGTTTATTCCAATCATGGGCCATTTCTGGCATTACAATCACATAATATAACATGTAAACAAAGCATATAAAGAAACGAAGGCTTGATTTTGATTAAATGAAACACAAATAACAAAAGATTAACAATTAAAGATTATAATTAAAAGGAAACCAATAACTATTCACTACTATCCGTTGGTTGTAATTTTAATGTAAGGGAGACGACTCAATAAGCAAAAATAGATAAATATTGATTTGCCTCCCTTACGTTGAATTATAGAATTATTTACAAATTTAAACATAACAATTCAACTATTGATAGATAACTTTAATATTGTCGAGAATGCCAACCCAACGAGGATTTGTACAGATTTAGATTTTTTTTTTGAACGCTACCATTGACTAGCACACACTAAGTATAACTTTAGATATAGGCTATATTGCCAAAGTATTTGTAAAGGCGTATGCAATGAATTAAAATCTATGTCAGATAAGAAATAAAAATAATTCCGCGGGTTTATATTGTGCCAGATCAAACCTGATGTTTGGGACTTGAAAAAACATAGAAACCCCAGGCCTATGGCCCTTGGTATTGATGAGTTTGGAAGTCCAACCCACCCTAATATAAACAATGCACGCATGGCCATTACAATAATACAACATTTTGTGCCACATCAAAACCTGGCCTGGAATCCACCAACCATTATTAAAACTATTTTTAGACTTGAGCAATTTTTAGACTTGAGCTCAAAATTTCACAAATATTCCCATGATCTTCAAAGATAAACAATTGTGTGAAGTTGCTATTAATTAGTATTAATCATATGTATACAGAGCAGTTTGTGATGAACGTTTATACTTGAAACTTATAGAAATATTTGTGATAGAAATTTGCATACTTGGGCTTAAGTCTAAGAATATTCACAAGAATAGTTGGTGAATTCAAGGCCTTGAGTTTGGGACTTGAAAAACAGAAACCGCAGGCATACAACCTTTGGTATTGATGATCTTGAAGTCCCACCCACTAATACATAAACAATACACAAATGGCCATTACAATACTATCACATTTAATTTAGAAGTGTCATACATTGGGCCACACATAACAAATAATTCACTATTCGGTGGTTTTGTATATAAATTTACTTCCTGTTTTAGTCTTCAGGGTAGCCTCATTTATTAATATACCGGTAATGATAGTTTAATATTTTTTAATTATTTTTTTATGATGAATATTTTATCATATGTATATAATGTGTTTTTCAATCAACATGATCAAACAGATATATTTTTTTTTGTAAAAGTTACCTGTTTAACATTTGTATTGTCGAACATTATGCTGTTTGTAAAGCTTCTTGCCAACTGTCATACTTTATAGGAGGTAGAATTCCTCCAGTGCGAATAATATTTTTTATGCCCCCACCACCGAATGGTGAGGGGGCATATAGCGTTAGCCTTGCCCATCCATCTGTCTGTCCGTCCTGAAAAGTTTGTGTGTCTATCTCCTCTCACAGTTTTCAACCGATTGTTTCAAAACTTTACAGGATTCTTACCTCTGATGTGAAGATGTGCATGTCGATTCCTTGTCAAAATTGACCTTGTATTGCCTGAGTTACAGCCCTTTTTTCTTCAAATTTTAAGTCCGTGGATTGTTTTCAGTGGGGACATCCATGTCCCATAGACAAATTTCTGGTTTATTTAAAGGATGCACATCAATCTTGTGATCTGTTCACACTATGGAAGAAAACAAACGTCTACGGCTTTACAGGGCCATAATGTGGGTATTGTTTTTTCTACCTAATCCGCATATTCAATAACCGTAAATGAAGAAAAAAATCTCTTATATAGTCTCATTGTGTCTTGAGAAACTCATTCAAACTCATGAAAATCACCTCAGTCATTAATATAGACATTTTATCAATTGCAGGTCACGAGATAAGAATACGTAAAATTAGAATGATTTGGCTAGTGTTACAAGTTTCCCTTCTGGAATTATTTTGAAAATATTAAAATTGCTTTTAGACCGTCTATCGGCGGTATAACTTTCATTTTAATAGCATGAAAGATGCTTGCTTTTAAAATGGTTTTGGATGAAAATAAAGCAAGATTGCTGCATGTATGTCACTTTAAAACTTAAAACTTAGCACCATATCGATTCCTATTGATGTATGTCCCTTTAAAACTGAACTCTGTATTACCGTCAATGAGGCGGTATTAGTATATGTAGAGGTGTGCCATATATTGTTATGCTGTATACAAACCTTATGGTTAATATTGAATTAAGGGGCCTAGAGGCAATCTGGATGTGTGATTGGGTGTCCATCCAAATACAAAGGAAAACACCTGTAATGTGCATGTTTCATGTACCGTACATATTCATTAAATTGAAATGCATGCTGTCTTTGGTTGAATTATTTTTTACAAAAATGTTTGCCATGAAAACTGGACAACCAGTTTTTGTTGTTAAATCATAAATATTAGTGGTTCATATTGCTAGCAGTTGTACATATATTTCAATACAAGTTTACTTTGATCACAAAACAAGAGTTTAAGAATTAAAGAAACTAACCCGCCAAATAATGGTTAAAAAAAAGTTTATCAAAACTCTATCCAGGTGGCCATGTCATATAATAATGTATATATGCCGATTAAAGTAGAGGTTTGTTCATGGGTTTTTAGCTCTACTGATCAGAGATCAGCAGAGCTTATGCCGTGGTGCGGCGTCCGTCGTCCGTTTGTCCGTCCGTCCGTCTGTCCGTAAACTTTTTTTTGTAGCGACTTCTCCTCTGAAACTACTGAATGGATTTTCATGAAACTTTACAGAAATGTTGCCCATGAAGTCTAGTTGATCCTAGCAAAAATTCATGTTGATGTGAAATCCAAAATGGCCGCCAGATCTAAAAATAGGTTTTTAAAAAACAAGTTTGTAGCGACTTCTTCATGAAAACTATAAGTGATATTGATATGGGACTTTTTCTAAAATGATCAGCATGACATGATGTTGGTCCTTGTCGAAAATCGTTTTGATTCGACGTTAAACATGGCTGCCAGCGGCCATCTTTGTTTACATAGAGTTATATAATGAAAACTTGTAGCAACTACTCCACTGAAACTACTTGACGGATTTTCATGAAACTTCACAGGAATGTTGCTCTTGATGTCCTATTGATCCTAGCAAAATTTCAGGTCGGCCGGAAATTCAAGATGGCCACCACGGTTAAAAATAAATTTTCAAAATACAAGTTTGTAGCGACTACTTCTTGAAAACTATAAGTGATATTGATATGGGACTTTTTCTAAAATGATCAGCATGACATGAAGTTGGTCCTTGTCAAAAATCGTTTTGATTCAACGTTAAACATGGCTGCCAGAGGCCATCTTTGTTTACATACAGTTATATAGTAAAAACTTGTAGCGACTACTTCTTTGAAACTACTTTACAGATTTTCATGAAACTTTACAGGAATATTGCTCTTAATGTCTAATTGATCCTAGCAAAATTTCAGATCGGCCAGAAATTCAAGATGGCCGGCACAGCTAAAAATAGATTTTTAAAAAAGAAGTTTGTAGCGACTACTTCTTGAAAACTATAAGTGATATTGATATGGGACTTTTTCTAAAATGATCAGCATGACATGAAGTTGGTCCTTGTCAAAAATCGTTTTGATTCAACGTTAAACATGGCTGCCAGAGGCCATCTTTGTTTACATACAGTTATATAGTAAAAACTTGTAGCGACTACTCCTTTGAAACTACTTTACAGATTTTCATGAAACTTTACAGGAATATTGCTCTTAATGTCTAATTGATCCTAGCAAAATTTCAGATCGGCCAGAAATTCAAGATGGCCGCCACAGCTAAAACTAGATTTTTAAAAAAGAAGTTTGTAGCGACTACGTCTTGAAAACTATAAGTGATATTGATATGGGACTTTTTGTAAAATGATCAGCATGACATGATGGTTATAAGAGTCAAACATTATTTTGATTCGACGTTAAACATGGCTGCCAGTGGCCATCTTTGTTTACATAGAGTTATATGATGAAAACTTGTAGCGACTACTCCTCTGAAACTACTAGACGGATTTTCATGAAACTTCACAGGAATGTTGCTCTTGATGTCTAATTGATCCTAGCAAAATTTCAGGTCGCCCGGAAATTCAAGATGGCTGCCATGGCTAAAAATAGATTTTCAAAATATAAGTTTGTAGCGACTACTACTTGAAAACTATAAGTGATATTGATATTGGACTTTTTGTAAAATGATCATTATGACATGATGTTGGTCCTTGTCAAAAATTGTTTTGATTCTACGTTAAACATGGCTGCCAGCAGCCATCTTTGTTTACATAGAGTTATATAGTAAAAACTTGTAGCGACTAATCCTTTGAAACTACTTGGCAGATTTTCATGAAACTTTACAGGAATGTTGCTCTTAATGTTTAATTGATCCTAGCAAATTTTCAGATCGGCCAGAAATTCAAGATGGCCGCCACAGCTAAAATTAGATTTTTTAAAAAAGAAGTTTGTAGCGACTACGTCTTGAAAACTATAAGTGATATTGATATGGGACTTTTTGTAAAATGATCAGCATGACATGATGGTTATCAGAGTCAAACATTATTTTGATTCGACGTTAAACATGCTGTCAGCGGCCATCTTTGTTTACATAGAGTTATATAATGAAAACTTGTAGCGACTATTCCTGTGAAACTACTTGACGGATTTTCATGAAACTACACAGGAATGTTGCTCTTGATGTCTAATTGATCCTAGCAAAATTTCAGGTCGGCCGGAAATTCAAGATGGCCGCCACGGCTAAAAATAATTTTCAAAAAACAAGTCTCTAGCGACTACTTCCTGAAATCAAAATCAATCAGTAGAGCTTCAAGGTCATTGACCTCTTGTTAAAATACACATGACTGAATATGCGTAAAATGAATTATGAATAGGTAATTCTTAATTGACACTTCAGTTCTGGGGTTAAACTGGCTGGTTCAAGCCATTTATATTGTATCTATAGAGTTTGGATTCCCCAATTCAATTAAAATATGTGTTATATATGTAATTTGTCAGTAGGTTAAGAAATGGTGTGCATCTGTTGTAAACTTCCCCTGTTGATGGCAGGAGACGGACTTAGTATTAATGATTTGTACAACAATCATGACAACCTTTCAGTCATATCACAACAGTGTCTACTTGCAGCAATAAGCTCAATGCCTAACCAGATGTAGAACTGCCACACTGGAATACCACGCAGAAAACACAAAATATACCCACCCAGGCACATTATATGGACACTCGTTGACCAGTCCTAGGAGATTAAACCCATGATTTATGCAACAAAATCTAGCGGGGTCGGTGGCCTAGTTTAGTATATATGCCTACTGAATACGCAACTGCATCACATTATTATGTTTTATTCATATTTCTATAATTATACACCCACTTTCACAAAGTGAAGAGAGTGCTATATAGAAATGACACTGTAACGTTATACCCCCGCTTTCACAAAGTGAAGAGGGTACTATATAGAAATGACACTGTAACGTTATACCCCCGCTTTCACAAAGTGAAGAGAGTGCTAAATAGAAATGACACTGTAACGTTATACCCCCGCTTTAACAAAGTGAAGAGGGTGCTATATAGAAATAACACTAACGTTATACCCCCGCTTACACAAAGTGAAGAGGGTGCTATATAGAAATAACACCGTAACGTTATATCCCCGCTTTCACAAAGTGAAGAGAGTGCTATATAGAAATGACACCGTAACGTTATACCCCCGCTTTCACAAAGTGAAGAGAATGCTATATAGAAATGACACTGTAACGTTATACCCCCGCTTTCACAAAGTGAAGAGGGTGCTATATAGAAATAACACTGTAACTTTATACCCCCGCTTTCACAAAGTGAAGAGGGTGCTATATAGAAATAACACTGTAACGTTATACCCCCGCTTTCACAAAGTGAAGAGAGTGCTATATAGAAATGACACCGTAACGTTATACCCCCGCTTTCACAAAGTGAAGAGGGTGCTATATAGAAATATCATCGTAACGTTATACCCCCGCTTTCACAAAGTGAAGAGAGTGCTATATAGAAATAACACCGTAACGTTATACCCCCGCTTTCACAAAGTAAAGAGAGTGCTATATAGAAATAACACCATAACGTTATACCCCCACTTTCACAAAGTGAAGAGAGTGCTATATAGAAATAACACCGTAATGTTTATACCCCCGCTTTCACAAAGTGAAGAGGGTGCTATATAGAAATAACACTGTAACGTTATACCCCGCTTTCACAAAGTGAAGAGGGTGCTATATAGAAATAACACCGTAACATTATACCCCCGCTTTCACAAAGTGAGAGTGCTATATAGAAATAACACCGTAACGTTATACCCCGCTTTCACAAAGTGAAGAGAGTGCTATATAGAAATGACACTGTAATGTTATACCCCCGCTTTCACAAAGTGAAGAGGGTGCTATATAGAAATAACACCGTAACGTCGTTATACCCCCGCTTTCACAAAGAGTGAAGAGGGTGCTATATAGAAATAACACCGTAACGTTATACCCCCGCTTTCACAAAGTGAAGAGAGTGCTATATAGAAATGACACTGTAATGTTATACCCCCGCTTTCACAAAGTGAAGAGGGTGCTATATAGAAATAACACCGTAACGTTATACCCCCGCTTTCACAAAGTGAAGAGGGTGCTATATAGAAATAACACCGTAACGTTATACCCCTGCTTTCACAAAGTGATGAGAGTGCTATATAGAAATAACACCATAACGTTATACCCCCGCTTTCACAAAGTGAAGAGAGTGCTATATAGAAATAACACCATAACGTTATACCCCCGCTTTCACAAAGTGAAGAGAGTGCTATATAGAAATAACACCATAATGTTATACCCCCGCTTTCACAGAGTGAAGAGAGTGCTATATAGAAATAACACCATAACGTTTATACCCCCGCTTTCACAAAGTGAAGAGGGTGCTATATAGAAATAACACTGTAACGTTATATCCCGCTTTCACAAAGTGAAGAGAGTGCTATATAGAAATAACACCGTAATATTATACCCCCGCTTTCACAAAGTGAAGAGAGTGCTATATAGAAATAACACCGTAACGTTATACCCCCGCTTTCACAAAGTGAAGAGAGTGCTATATAGAAATGACACTGTAATGTTATACCCCCGCTTTCACAAAGTGAAGAGGGTGCTATATAGAAATAACACCGTAACGTTATACCCCCGCTTTCACAAAGTGAAGAGGGTGCTATATAGAAATAACACTGTAACGTTATACCCCCGCTTTCACAAAGTGAAGAGAGTGCTATATAGAAATAACACTGTTTGTAATGTTATACCCTCAGTTCTTCCAGAGCGCCTCCAGTTCGTTCAATAACAAATTTACTGTATGAATATATATGTATTTATTTATTTTTAACCTAAATGACAATCGTCATCCACAGAAACTGACTGTATATGTTATATGTTCAATATATACTGAAAGGAAAAAAAATGCGACATGGGAATTTCCGCTATATATTGTATATACTGCACACTTAATTCCATATATATTCCAAGGAAATCCCAAGATGTTTTGTAAAAAAAAAGTTGCAGTTAGTTAGGGAAAGGGCACAATTGTGATGTTGTAGACGTTTTAATCACAGTACACGTTGTAACAAGAAATTCATAAATGTTGAAGTTCCTCTTTGAAAATTGAGCCAATTCAGTACTGTATTTAACGTAAAGAGTTTGCAAAATTTTGCATCCTAAGTTTGCACCAAATGCATACTCTGTCAATAATGAAACTTTGCATGTTTATCCTAATTATCCCCTCTATTTATTAGATATTTCAGTTAAATGTTGAATTTGCAATCTGGTGTTCACACCATTATTGGCGCTTTATTTGTTTTGTCATTTTGCCATGTTCATAAAAGGTCTCCATCATAACCCCTGTATTGTTTCTGGTGCTACTTGAGTGATGGCAGAAAACATTGATCATAGCTCCAGCGAAAAACGGATTGTTTACACTAGAATTCGCAGCAATTGCAGTTCTCCAGGTGAGAAGGTTCTAGGCCCATTCTGCATATTTTATCTAGATGTAAATGTAGAGTGGGCCTGGAATGTTCATTCTTGTTGGCGCCATAGAACCTTTTTGTGTTGGTGCGCCGTTAAACCCAATTCACCTCATATGTAGTTGCACTGAATCTTCGATTGCTCTTACTTTAGATGCATTTTGAAGTTTAACATGTTCTACCACACAACATGTGGTTTACGTAATTAAACTTCTATAAAGATGCTGGTGAGCAGCTGCCATGACATCTAAATTGTTTATGTAATATACATGTAAAACTAATTTGTATTTTTAATTGCTTTTGTGATATAATTTATAAATGCCTTCATGTGATAGACTTCTATATTTGTTGATACTTAAACTGAAAAAGAATAAACCATTCAATTTCAAAACTTTGTCCTTGTTCATTTTGTTCAACATTTGTAGAATAGTATGAATTAACATCGTGCCACTTGTCAGTCATTTATCCATTTAACCAATCAAACCAATACGATACCTTTAACAAACAATAGAAGCGCAACTGTATTGTAACTAGAGGTTGCTTTTAGCAAAAACAGATATCTCCCCCTACTTGGGATTTAAGGACAAAAAATCCAATAAAAATCATTTGACTGGAACATGACGACGATATGCCCAACTAGGCTTGGTACTGATCATCCCTACTAAGATTCGTTGAAATCTCGCCAGGGGTTCAGGAAAACTATTCCAGACAGCTTGTGTATTAAAGCCTTTAAAGGGCAATAACTCCGCCAAAAATCGTTCAAACCGAGCAAGGGGTTCAGAAGAACTAGTCCGATGTAATTGTATGTATAAAGGGCCATAATTCTGCCAAATGGTTCAGGAGAACTAGTCTGACCAAAATATATGTATAAAGGGTTATAACTCCGCCAAATATCATTCAGCCGGAAGATGACGATTATATGCACTACAAGGCTTGATACTGATCATCTCTATAAAGTTTCGTTGAAATCAGGCAAGGGGTTCAGGAGAACTAGTCCGGACAAAGTTTGTATATAACTGTGCCAAAAATCATTTGACCAGAACACAACCATATACGCAACTAGGCTTGATACTGATCATCCCTGCTAAGTTACACTGAAATCCGGCCACGGGTTCAGGAGAACTGGTCGAACAAAGTTTGTGTATTAAAGCCTTTAAAGAGCCAAACATGTTTCAATCGGAACACGACAATGACGTGCAACTATAGCTTGGTACTGATCATCCCTGGGAAGGTTCGTTGAAATCTGGCCAGGGGTTCATGAGAACTAGTCTGGACAACGTTTGTGTGTTAAAACCTTTAAAGGGCCATTACTCTGCCAACCGGAACATGGTGACGATATGCACAAGGCTGTGTACTGACCGTCCTTGCCCAATTTCATTGAAATACTGTAAGGGGTTCAGGAGAACTAGTCCGGACAAAGTTTGTGTATTAAAACCTTTAAATAGCCATAACTCTGCCAAAAATAATTCTACCGGAACAAGGCAATGACTTGCACAATTAGGCTTGGTACTGATCAACCCTGCCAAGTTTCACTGAAATCCATCCATGGGTTCAGGAGAACTAGTCTACAAAGTTTCTGTATAAAGGACCATAACTCATTCAACTGGAAAATGGCAATGATATGCCCAACTAGCCATGGTACTGATCATTCCAGCAGTTTCATTGAAATCTGGCCAGGCGTTCAGGAGAACTAGTCCGAACAAAGTTTTTGACATAGACGACCGTCGGCACAAAAACAATATGTCTACCCATCCACTTCGTGTGTGGAGACATAATAAACCCTAATGTCAGTGTACTCTGAGATCAATAGGGCGGAGATATCTAAGTACTGGTGTCGTGTTAATTTGTTCAATAAATGTTCAGCTGTTGTCTGGATCAGTGAGGTTACTGCCAGGAAATGTTGAATATATTTCTTATCAAACTTGGCATCTAGGAGACCACACAGTCACAACACCAGATTGTCCCTAAAAAGCCTTAATGTCCCCTATGATGCACCTATCAATGGCTGATTTAATGAATACAAAATTTCACATAGTAGAACCTTTTCAATGGTTTGTATAATTGTTTATTTATCCTCGTTATATTGCACTGGGCATTTAACTTTTAAGCGAGAAGACCTCAGATTTCTCATCAAAAGGACTGGTAAGGTAGGAAATACTAAATATTTCGATAACCCAAATTTGGTCCAGGCTGGGATTGAACGCACGATCCATGGGTTACTAAGGCGCGATGCTAACCATTACACCACGGCGCTACCTAGACTTGTTAACCTGCTGCATATATATAATGGACTGTTCTTGCCTTGAATTAAGACCCTATTCCATTTATGTGACAAAGGGGTGTTTGAGGAAAATGACTGATCAGCAGCCGGACATTGTAAACCGTTACTCGCAGGCTGATCTTGGTTTACAATGGACGCAAAAGCTATTGTAGTCGTGCTCAGTGGGTTAAGGGTTAAATCATGTTCAGTGATCAGCTGTTTGACTGGTGTTACCTCAAGCTCACTAACTGCCGTCCTGTAGATATATTCTGCCTCGCATGTTCTCTGGCCGAGGTCTGACATCAAGGTCATTCACACTGAGCTTTTATCAGGATCAACTTGCTGTCATGTAGATGATAGTGTAAATGAAGTTTGAAATCTGTATGGCTGTTATTGTGAAAGAGACGGAGTATGAAAAGTAGATCAAGGTAATTCATACTGACCTACTTTTTATACCCCAGCAAATGAAGTTTGAGAGGGGTATATAGGAGTCACTGTGGGAGGCAGTCTATTGGTCTGTCGGTCGGTCTGTTGAATCTTGTGGAAAACACTACTTCTACAGTTTTTCAGATATTGACTTGAAACTGATCATACATAAAGTGTAGGCCTACATGTGCGTGACAGTTTTAGTTTGGCTCAGTAAATTCCATGCAGTTATTTTGCCCTTGCACTTAGTCAAAGTTGCTATATTCAGCATATGCATTCTTGTGGAGCAAACTATTTCTACAGTTGTCCAGATATTCAATTGATGATTAACAGGAAGTGTAGATGTGCGTGACACAATTTTGGTTTGGCTCGGTCAATTCTATGCACAGTTATTTCCCTTGCACTTAGTCAAAATTGCTATATTCTTGTAGAGCAAACTAAAACAACAGTTTTCAAGATATTAAATTGAAACTTTGTTTATTTGATCAACATGAAGTGTAGATGTGCGTGACACAATTTCAGTTTGTCTTGGTCATTCAATGCAGAGTTATTGCCCCTGCACTTAGTCAAAATTGCAATCTTGTGCAGTGAACTATTTACAGTTTTGAAGATATTGAATTTAAACTTTGTGTATGTGATAAAACATAAAGTGTACAAAATGTGGATGACACAATTTTGGTGCAGCTCATTTAATGCCATGCAGAGTTATTGCCCTTGACCTGCACTTTGCTAAATTGCTATATATTCAGCATATGCAATCTTGTGGAGCGAACTACTTCTTCAGTTTTCAAGATATTAAATTGAAACTTTGTATATATAATTTATGATCAACATGAAGTGTAGATGTGTGTGACACAATTTTGGTTCGGCTCGGTCAATTCCATGCACAGTTACAGTCAAAATTGCTATATTCAGCATATGCAATCTTGTAGAGTGAACTACTTTAACAGTTTTCAAGTTATTAAATTGAAACTTTGTATATATATGATCAACATGAAGTGTAGATGTACGGTTAATTCCATGTAGAGTCTTAGTAAAATTTGCTAAATTCAACATATGCAATCTTGTGGAGGGAACTTCTTTTACAGTTTTTAAGATATTAAATTGAAACTTTGTGATAGTTCTAGTGTTTTTTTTAGAAACATACTGCTGTCATGTAGCTGTAAGGGGGCATGTTTTAAAAGCTGTATGGCTTTTGGCATCTGAGTAATGGGCTTACACAAAAACTTGAATGTAAATTAACGAAGCGCAAGAACTAGGTCAAGGAATGTAAAATGTAAAACTTTAATGTAAATTAACAAAGGGCGAAAAGTAGGTGAAGGCCAATCATATTGGCCTACCATTGGTAGAAACATACTGCTGTCATGTAGATGTAAACATATGAGAAGTTTGAAATCTCTATGGCTTCCAGTGTTTCAGAAATGGACCTTTATTTGCCCTTAACCCGCTTAACACGACTATAATAGCCTTTGCGTCCATTGTAAACCCAAATCAGCATGCTATCAGTGTTTACTGATCAGAGAGTCATTTCCCCCCCCCCCCTCTGTCACATAAATGGAATGGTCTTAATTCAAAGAAAGAACAGTCCATTATATATAAGGGTTAACTGTAAAATATTTTCATATGGATATCAGGTTTCTTCAAAAAAGGTGGGGGATAAAAATTACATATTCATGACTTCAAAGATTAGATTTTGTTTTATTTCAGTACTTTAAGAAGGAGCTTACAGCCATGTCAGGAATCCTGAGTATAACATATGCAATGCTTACAATGGAGAGGAAATAATCAACTACGCTGCTACAATAATAATAGTTTATTAAACTTGAACAAGCGCAACATTTATGCTAGTGGAGTCCGGGGACATGCCCCCACCCACCCCGATTTTTTAAATGTAAGAATGCATTAGGTGCGTGCTGACGTATATTTTAGACTTTAAGAAGGGCAAAGATAACTAAACAAATATATTTGAAAATTATATTTTCTTGTTACCACGCCTCATATACAGCCCCGCACCCACAGCCCCCACCCCACCCACCCCCACCCCGATTTTTATTGCATTTTTGGAATTTTTAATTGTTCTATTTCTGAAAATTAGGCGTAGGTCCGGGCCTACAGGGCCTATGCAGAGCTACGCCAATGATTCAGCTTGCGTTACTTCAAGGACAGATAGCGATACAGCCAGGATACTGGTGATACTGATTATCACAAAATGAGGTCAAGTAAATCAAAATTCCCAGCTCCTTAAATTACAAATATTTGAGTGATGTTGCATTAAATAATTATCTGAACTTTTGTCATGAAGCTGGGGTTACTGTCTCCTGTACGTCCAGTTTATTCATTTTTCTATAGATTGTAGTTAGCAGTATGTTACTTATACATGTCAAACAAACAATGTTTTTGTTATTATTATTGTTTTGAAAATAAATATCACTTTGATAAAACTGCAAGATCTAACTATAAACATTTTGCAAATCTGCATTTTAAGTTAGCTATTTTTGGATTTACAAATAAAACGCCTCATTGAAGTCTTTCATCCAAAATATTGGAATGTTTCATGTCACTGTACGTCAATGACAACATGGTGTTGCTAAGGTAAAGAGGTAATATTTATTGAATATAATCGGATCCTTTACTGTGATTTAATTTTGGTTTGAAAAGGTTCAACTTCTCTCCCCAAACACATGGTAGAGAAGATATATAATTAGTCCTCAAACATCTGCTATTACACAGTCATCAATTTATTTGTGTATAATATAAACAGAGGATTTTACATGAGTGCATGTTTAATATTGAATTTATTAAACGCGTTGGATAAAATTATATGATCTGAGGCTGTGCCAAAAAAGCCTCATAAGGAACATTTTCTTTTGTAGCTTCCTATATATAATGTTGTCATTTGATCACGTAATACGGTATTTTAAACAGTTTACGGAAATTGAAGAGGCAATTCCGATGCACACTGAGCTGAACAACGATGATTCAACCTTCATTTGAATATTTATTTCACTAGTGTAATATAGATGATAAATACATCATGACTTCATTACATTCCCACATGGCAAGTTAATATGTGATAAAGCCAAATATTAAATGTTTCATGTTTTTAACAAGATGTTTTTAACAAGATGTTAATTTTGTAGCTATATAATACTTTTTATCAATATAAAAAAATCTTGTAATCTCGATAGTGAATAGACAAAGCTAAAATGACATTGAAACTGGTACGAGATAAAAAAATGATGATAAAATGAGTTTAAAATGTATTCATTGTTAAAATGAGATTTAATTCAACATACTTTTAATTGCTATCTTTTATCACAGTTTAAAATTCATTGTACATGATTATATATTTTGATTCAGTTTTATCGAGTATTACCAAGTGTCACATACCATCCCTTGCTAACTTTATGAGTGAAACTCGAAAAATGCTCATTACTTGGTCCGAATATAAACTCATACCCCATCCAACCCCTTCTCCAAGAAGCGAAAACGGGGTTGGCTAGGGTAAGATATTAATACCTTAATTTCGGCTTTAAAAGGTGCATATTGTAAAATTAAAACATTTAACAGGTCATTTTAAACAGGTTATCACATTTTTTTGAGATAAAAATGTTTTTAAACGAGTTTCATTGTCGAAAATTCTGTTATAAAATCCTGCTAATATAAGCTTTCCGATCACTTAATGGAATTAATGCAGGACCACGTAATGTTTTTTTTTCTGTATCTTAAGCCAAACTTAAAAGTGTCTTTATCACATATAAAAATAATAAAAATTCACCTTCAAGTTTTTTATGTATTTTTAAACTTGTTCTTTTGGCATCACAGACATACATGTATATGTACTCAGAGCACAATGTATAATTGTGCATGTAATCAAACTAAGTCTACAATCAGATATTCAGTTTTATATATCCTTATCTATATTCATACAATTATGTCATTGGTTTTCTATATTATGATGTGATCGTGGTTGCAAAGTATTTTAAACTTCGGTTTTTCTTAAAGCAAAACAAAGAGTTGAATAAAAATTGGTGTTTTTTGGCGCACCAACACAAAAAGGTTATATGGCGCCAACAGGAATGAACATTCCAGGCTGACTCTCCATCTACATCTAGATCAAATATGCAGAATGGACCTAGAACCAATACCTGCAGAACTGCAGAGTTGCTGCGAATTCTAGTGTAAACACTCCGTTATTCGCTGGAGCCACGATCACTGTTTTCTGCTACCACTCGAGTAACACCAGAATACAAGGGTTATGATGGAGACCTTTTATGAACATGGCAAAATGACAAAACAAATAAAGCACCAATAGTGGTGTGAACACCAGATTGCAAATTCAACATTTAACTGAAATATCTAATAAATAGAGGGGATAATTCAGGTAAAATACATGACAGAGTTATAGTTACGGACGGACAGAAATCTCCAAACTATAAGCCTGCATTTGCTATGCAATCCATCTAATGAACATGAATTTGGTGGGACTTGACCCCTCTGCCTGGATAAGCAAAAGCAAACAATGATTTTTGCTGAAACATTGATAATGACGAAGTACAATTAAATAAAGCAAAGTGTACTTACAAGTAATCTATTCTTTTACGCACTGATACAATCATTTAAACACACACTTAATCTAACTCACATTAAAATGTTGGCTGGAATGCTATATAGTTGATAATTACAGGATAATTCTTACATTAAAACATTAATGGCATATATTACAATAAATATGTGTAAATAATATCTATATTCTACAATAATGATATCGTTTAATGATTTTGATAATGATTTATTTTATACACTCCAGTTAATAATATTGAAATATCTTCCAAAAACAAGGGCCATAACTTTGTAAAAATTATTTGCAGACTTACGGAACTTGTGCATGGCATGTTATTTATTGATATCATGTGTGAAGTTTCATTCTATTGAGGTTATTAATCAGATATCAACTTCCATGCAACTTTTTAACACAATTTGTGCGAGTATAAAAATGGGCACAACTTTGTCAAAATAAGTTGCAGAGTTATGTACACGTTAATTATTGATACCGAATATATGTACAAAGTTTCATATCAGTATGTCAAGTGGTTAACATTTATCAGCTTACAATTTTTTTTTATCACTTTGTCAAAGCATGAAAAGTGACATCACTCTGCCAAATAGACTGCAGAGTTATGTAATTTGCAGATGGCATGTTACCTATTGATACAGAACAGCAGGGGCACAGATTAGCACTCGCACAGTCAGATTAGCACTCGCACAGTCGCCCGTGGCGAGTAAAAAATGGCCTGGGAGACTAAACTTTTAATTTCAGGCGCCCAGGTGCAACCAAAAATATTCAAATCCAAAAACCGGCAAGAGAGGTAATTCATTGAAAACAAACATTGAAGTTCGAGGATTTTACTACGCAGATTTTTTTTTAATCCCGTGAACTACACACTTTTGGTTGAAATATAAACAGACAAACCCTGAACAAAATAATAATAAAACAAACTTTTGATTTACTTTTCCCCGACAGTTTGTTGACTCATTTTCACTGCGATGTTTTCGCAATATTCGAGACGTTGCGATGTACGGTTTCCCACAACACTGTTGCGTGTTACGGTCCTTTGCACTTCGAATGATAATGTAAAATCAGATGTCCATGAGGACAAGTAACATTTGCTGGTATAAAATCAACATTAAAACAGACATGGTAGTGTTTATTTTACACACCATCTTAAATATTACATCATTATATGTGTTATAATTTGAAGGGGCAATCATTAGGTTGCACTTCCGGTTTTTGGATATTCTAAAATACAGCACTTTTGATTAATAAAATGCGGCGCTTTTAGAAATCGTCAATAATATATGGCAGAGTATCGTTGATAGAAAGGTATCATATATGAGTTTTAAAACTGTATGTTAATATAAATTATTTATAACAAAATAAAATATTAATTTAATAATACCTTTTTTTAATGTTTTATTTAATACTGTAATACAATAATTTACATAGTTATGTTTATTTATAACAAAACTCATTAACAATACTATATATAATTTAATAGATAACTTGGATCTTCATGTTGTTCTTAAGGAAAGAAGGATCATGGAATTTAATTTTGCTCAATTTACAACACTGAATAGAGTTTGACTCTTGCGAGTAGACACTAACTTCGTATTGGGGAATGAAAGATTTGTTTGTTTGATTTTTTTCTTTGTTTTAAAATAAATAATTCTATGGATTAAAACGATCTTTATTAGTTCTAAAGTTTTTACAAAGTTTCCTTCCGAAGATTGGTATAATAGAGCATTTCCCTGAATAAAGTGACATGCGACACTCTGGGCTACTGATTCTGAAGCTGGGCACCTAACTTTTGCAAGCAAGGGGCCCAGCTGGCTCCTAGTCCAAAAATGTTAAGCTGTGCCCCTGGAACACATTCCAATCTGTCAGATGGTTTAACAAATTACAGCCTATATTCATTTTTTTGCATGGGTATAATCATTTTTCAAATAGGCAAGACAAATTCTGGGTTCAAAATTAACTGTAATTGCAGTCACAACCGGGACATTTATTGCTCTGGCATTTCAATTGTTTTCCTGCAAAAGGCACTTTATAAATGTTAAACCCTAGTTGCATGTTCAACTATCATTATTTATCCATTATTGATATTCATAGTTTATATTCATGATAATGCAGTTTATGAAATAAAATAAAATCTCAAAATGGTCATTCATGACTTAAATACTGGTAGTCAAAGCAATCTTAATGATTTTAGACTTGAGATAACACCATTTGGAAATCTGAAACCCTGTGCCTGACATTGTTCAACACTGAATTCAGTTGGAATAAAAAGGTACAAAAAGTAACAGTGTTTCCTACAGAAATCATTTCAAGTACAGTGTCTCCAATTCACATATAAAAAGTTTCAGTTACGTGGTTAAATAATTAAATTAATTTAAAAAATTTATTTAATAAATAAAACTATGAAAATTTGTTAATAAAACAGTTAAAAACTGTTTCAATTAAGCAGTACATAGTCTATGTTTATTTAGGTCACCTCCATCTTATTTCTACCTGCATATCTTCAATCATATGACTACTGGTCACATGGTCATCAATATGATGTCATAATTGGTTTTGAGGTCACAGGAAGTGATCATGTGGTGTACCAGAATTCTCTCTGGCAGTTGCATCACTTTCTACATTGCAAGCTTTCTCCTTAGAAAGCATTTTTCACCATGGATAGCGTGTCCAAGCACTGTGGCACAATCACTGAGAATTCATGCCTTTAAGCATGAATTCGATCACTGAGAATTCAGGCCCTTAAACTTGAAAGGTTTGTAGAGAAGATGCCAATGCATGGTCCATTTCTTTTCTGTAGATAATTTGAGTATCCAGAGAAATTCTTTGTCTGTTTAATTGACATTTGCACTTTATATAAAGTTCACCCCAATTATATCTAACAGAACTTTTGACCTATTCTTTTTCTTACATAATGCTGGTATATGGTAAGTTTTGGGGAAACAAATACGAAGATCTCCAAGTTTGATGCTAATTTTCAGTACACTGGCTATGTAATTTGCCAATTTTCATAGTAATAATAGGCATAATGTTTTCGTGCTTTGTTTTATTTCTAAGACTGGATCTGATGTCACGAACCAATTTCTGATATATCACAAACTGAATATTTGACATCACAAACTGAATATTTGATATCCACAAACTGAATATTTGATATCACAAACTCAGTAACCCGAGATCACAAACTCTTAACTGGATACCACAAACTCATTACTGGATATCACAAACTCAGTAGCTGATATCATAAACTTATCTGATATCATAAATGGAGTTTCTGGATTTGAATTCTTCAAGGTTTATATGTCACCATATTCACACTCCATCTTGAATATACTGAATAAAATAGGAAGGAGATAAAACACTAGGCATCATTCAGCAGACGTCAGGAGTCAGTGGCGCCACCTGTGTTGTCATCCAGGCAGGTAAACATGGAAGTGTACTCCTCATGTTCTTGCATCATGTTGTTCATGGCTTGCTCCATCCTAAAATAAAAAGTTATACCAGTCTGATGTTTGTTTGTTTTGTTTGAATGGGTGTTTTACGTCATTTTTAGCACATGTTAGGCCATATATGACGGTCAATTTATTTTGCCAGTTCGAAATGAATGCAATGTTACAACTGCTAAGGTTGTTGTGGAATTTTACATTAAGCACTTCCGTACAAAACTGTTTCGCCTCTCACCACTGCGGGTTCGAATCCCATTGGGAGCTCATCTTCTCAAGTGAAAAAGTGTAGATTCTTAAGGATGGCGGGAGGTATACAGTACTAATTTTACTCAGGAAAATTGGGGTGGTCTGTCTCTATCAAAAACAAATCAACCGTCATCTACAGCCTAACATGTGCCTAAAATGACGTAAAAACACCATTCAAACAAATACATGTGGTAAACGACAGAGTTACTTCTTATGTATTGTCTGCGCAGGCAGTTAAAAACAACTTTAATGACATTAATGTTCCACAGCAGTTTTGCCTTAACAAGAACTCTATGTGGATTGAAAACCAACTTGGTAAGAATACAACATCTATAATTTTAATATAAACATACAGTGCATTGGAATGTATAGAATCATCGTTTTTTTTGTTTAAATTCAATTTTCTCAGCTCATGTATTTTGATTATTTTAAAATTTCCCAGGCTTGAAGATATATCACATAAGCTTACATGTATGCAGCACTGAAATGAGTTGGTGCATTTTTCCATGCAACATGTATCACTACGTATATCACCTCTCAGAAAAAATGGTTCTTTACTGACCAAATGAATTATATGTGAAACGATAACTTCATACTGTCACAGTAAACTGAGATATGAATATGTGCTGTTATAACAAATATTTTTGAGAGAAAAGTCAAAATGTAATCATCAAATTTAAAGTTAACTTGTTAAAGTTTGGCACTTCTAGGGATACGATGAAATTATGTAAATAGTGGTGCAAAATAACCTATTAAACAATTCACAGTTATAGGACAATAATTTCAGAAATATTGCTGCCATACAACTAAATGAGTAAAGATAAATCAGAAACTAAATAGGCATTTTCCTTTCATTTTAAATTTAGATGTTTTGATTCTATAACCCCATTTTAAAAGAGCCCTATAATATTAGTGGCTTACATTTTTGTTGTGACTTTGGAATCTTCGACTACCCGCAATGACTCCAACGCAGAGGTTGTGCTCAACATTGATTGCATAATATTGGATGAGGTGCTCCCTGTCATGGCTTGGGAGGTATCTTGTCGACAAAATCCAAGCGCGTCTAACTCGTCATTTTGCAAGGCTGAGGGATTTTGTTTCTTGCCCTGCTGTATCTGAAATGAGGATAAGAGTTTCTATGACTTCATCTGTGGTTATGCATGCAAATTAAAGCAGGTAATAAGATAAAATTTAATAAATTAAAATAAATAATGAACTATAAATTACAACACGTCTTAGAACTATTCCATTAAAACATAAGGCAATTTTGAAATTCAACACCCACCCATAGATGCAAAATTGAGTTTAAAGAACCAAATTTCAGAGAATACGGTTCACCCATAGATGTATATTAAATTGCCTTCCTGGGGTCCCGGGTATGTTTTAATGGAATAGCCCTTATCAGGCCATAAAGGAATCCCCAAGTTATAAATAACGGTCACGCGATGCACCTTGGAGATATCTACACATGATACTCGCTTTGCAATACATTGAGATTTTTTTTACTTCCAAGTTTAAAATATTTTATACACTCAGTGTAATTTCTTTCAGTAGTTTATAGCTCATTTAGTATATTTTTATTAATTTAATAAAGAAATAATGTATTTGAACAAACTATGTAGATTACTAACTTACCGCCACTTCCACCAGTTTCCAGACTCCACTCTGTCTCTGCTTCTGATAGTTGATTAACTTCTCCGAGTTTGCGAGAATCTCCTGTAAACACTTCTCGCGTATGAATGTCCGCTTTACAAGCACCTATTTTTCTACAATTTGAACATTAAATGTTGTAACATAGTATATGTAGCTGTATAGAGGAGTGGATTGAGGAAAGTTAAAATGCAGCAAGCAATTTATAAATAACACTAGATTTGTGTTCCGCGGAACATATGTGTCGCCTGTCAGCGCTTTGTCAGTATAACAAGTTTTTTTTGGACCCAGATAAATGACCTTGACAAACTGGCCTGACAGAGATTTCGTGAAGAAAAAAATGAGTATTTAACCTATATAATGCCCTTCAGTGTGCCCTTGACCTTTATATTTTAACATGGCCATGTTGATGTTGTCATTACAAGTGTAGATTGAATGAAGAAATAAAAAGAATTGAGAAAGTTATAGCCAACGGTAAGTTTTCGTGAAGACAAAAAAGAGTATTTAACCCATATAATGACCTTCATTGTGACCTTGACCTTTATATTTTAGCATGGTCATGTCGATGTTGTCATGATGAGTATATATTGAACGTTTGGTGCAATAAATATCAAGAAATGAGAACCCTATGTAACGCACTTTTCTTGGGAAGTTATAGCAACGTTGAGTTTTCATGAACAAAAAAATGTGTATTTAACCCATATAATGACCTTCAGTGTGATCTTGACCTTTATATTTTAGTATGGTCATGTCGATGTTGTCATGATGAGTATATATTGAAAGTTTGATGAAGAAATATCAAGAAATGAGAAAGTTATAACCAACGTTAAGTTTTCGTGAAAAAACGGGTATTTAACCCATATAATGACCTTCAGAGTGACCTTCACCTTTATTTTAGTATGGTCATGTCGGTGTTGTCATGATGAGTACATATTGAACGTTTGATGAAGAATTATCACGAAATGAGGAAGTTATAGTTTTCATGACGGATGGACTGACGTACGGACAACAAAGTGAACCCTATGTATCGCACTTTTCTTCGAAAAGGCGACACCAAAATAAGTGCTGTTAAGGCAATGTTTTCCCTTTCTATCTTTCCAGATGAAACCATGCAGAAAAGCTATGTACTACAGTGACAACCATAAAGGTATAGCTTATGTTTTATGACGGCCTCATCCCTGTCTGACAAAGGAATTTTAAATATGACACACTAATAAAAGGTAAAAGGGCCACATCGTCTTTCATTTTCTATATATACATGTAGAACCATGGGGCGCCTCATACCGGAACCTATATATATACATGTAGAACCATGGGGCGCCTCATACCGGAACCTATTGATTATATCAAACTAAACCCATACTGTCTGGACAAACAAGGTTATTTATAAAGCAAACTCAACCAAAATAACATGTATACAAGTCTTACCCCAAATGTGCAAAAAGATCAGGCAGTTTTTTATCTCTCCACATGACACATTTAACAACCACTGTAACCATGGGTTTCTGGTCACGAATTCTGAAATATTAAAATCGTATTTTCAGGAATTGTTTTTAACAGCTTACCAAACCATGACTAAGGTTATTTAGAGCTACTCCCACAGAGTAGGAAGGAATACAGAATAATATCCAGGAGAATTGGTATCAGCACATATATATATACACAGCTAAATTAATATTTCTATGTTATCTATCATAAATGTAAGTATGTGGAGTTATGTGATAAAAAGAATCTCATTGTCTTGCCTGTTTAATATTAAATTTATTAAGCTCATTGGATAAAATCTGTTAAAAACTTTGTCTAATGTTTAATTTTATCTGATTTGTTTAATTCAGTATTAACAGACATTCATTTAAAATGAGAAAAATGGTCCTATAGAAATCACAGTATCCAAACACCGCAGATCTGCACTGTACCACAAAGAGCAAATTAACTATACAGTGAAAAGGGACAATACACAACACAAACAGTGGTTAAGACAGCGTTACCGAGGATAAGTCCTCTAATAACTGACTGTCAAAGATTCAGAACATCCTGTGTACAAGCATGTATTCATATTTAACAGAAGGATGAACAGAAGGCCCGGAACACCATCGTTATAGTAATAAACATCAAAATAAGATACGGAAATATCTGATTAAAAAAAAAAAGCAGTCATATACTGTCAATCTGACTAGCATTCTTTATAAATACTTGTATTATTTAACTTTGCATTATTATTAGAAAGCATCTATTATTATAAAATACTGTCCGTCTTAGATCACATGCCCATACTTTGAACTATTGACGAGAGAAATATGCATTTCTTTCTTTTCAAATATTTGTGATTAAATATCATGCAACTTACCTTTGGCAGTCTGCCTAAAATCCTGATATGCATTTCTGGCTTGCTTGCATCTGAAAAATACAGAAGAAGTTTGTTGGTGTAACTGATAACTGCATGCTATATAGAAACATACAAGCTACAGAAGAAGTTTGTTGGTGTAACTGATAACTGCATGCTATATAGAAACATACAAGCTACAGAAGGAGTTTGTTGGTGTAACTGATAACTGCATGCTATATAGAAACATGCAAGCTACCTTGGAAGGATGGATAATGAGATTATATTTCCTCACCAATCCAATAAATATCTCATTTAACCAAAGATGAGATTATAAGAATCTTTCATGGGTATCCGGTGAAGAAAGGGAACTCCAACCCGAGGTATAAGTGCTTTTATCGGAACCGAGGCTCTGTCGAGGTTCCGATTAAAACACTTATACCGAGGGTTGGAATTCACTATCTGAACCGAATACCCATGATCGATATCAGAGACATGTTGTGCGTTGATGCCGCCAGCTACTAACGTTTTGCATGTTTCCTTGCATACCGGATGTTGGCAAGCGTGAATTTTATCTCGACCCTAGGGTGAGATGGAAATATATGGAATTTTCAACCAAATGCATATTTTAGGCATGAGTAATGTCAACCATATAGTACATGACAGTAATTCAACACCGATAGAATATGTATATGGCAGAAAGCTTGCCCTTTATGTCAGAAAAGTTTGATACAATTTTACTCAGTTGTTTTATTTTCATGTGGTGAAATAAATTGGTCCATAGAATAGCCCACTTATGCAGCGAATGAAGACGAGCCCTCATTTCTAAAATAAATGGCTATTTTTCACATAATCCAAATTTTGAATTGTGTGGGTGTTTTTTCTTGCTATTTATATCCCTAACATAAAATTAAGATTCTTACGAGAGTTTTAAAGTTTTCTACTTCTTCTTTCATCTTCAGCCATTTGGAATACATCCTTTCAGAACCTGCGAGCAAAATATAGATAGGATCTTAAACAATTACATATTTCATTTTGATTGCATGAAACTAGTTGATGAAGTGATTCTAGCTTAACATATGACCCTGCATGCATGTCCCTGTATATGTGACATAAAGCCCAATATATCTGATACATGGTCATGTATCTGTGACATATGACAATCTATATGTGACATATTGCCCTATATATGTGACAAAGTGCCCTGTATATGTAACATATGACCCTGTATATGTGACATATAACCCTATATATGTGACATATGGTCCTGTATCTGTAACATATGACCATGTATATGTGACATGTCCCTATATATGCGACATGTTCCTGTATCTGTTATATATTTCTATGTCTATGTGACATATATTCATGTATATGGGACACATGACCCTGTATCTGTGACATTTAGCCCTACATATGTGACATATAATGTATATGTGACATATGAATATGCATATGTGACACATGACCATGTCTGTGACAGATGGTTCCATATCTTTGACATATTGCCCTGTATCTGTGACATATGACCTTGTATATGACATATGACCCTACATCTGTGACATATAACCCTATACATGTGTTTTGTGTGTATGTTTTTACGTCATTTTCAACACATGTAAGGTTATATATATATATATATGACGGTCGATTTTTTTGTGACGGCGGCAGACCACCCACTTTTCCTGGGTAGAAGCAGTACTGTACACCTCCCGCCATCCATAAGAATCAACACTTCCTCACAAGTCAAGCTCCCAGTGGCATTCAAACCTGCAGTGGTGAGAGGCGAAGGTTAACAACGCAACGTCGTTAACCATTCGGCCATGGAGACGCTACCAGTGTACATGTGACTATGCCATGTAAATGTGACATATTAACCTGAACATGTGGTTCTATGAAGACACAAATGGTCCTGATACACATGTGACAAATGATGCTGATAATTTATGGACTGTAATATTTTAACCCAAAATTTGACATCTGACCCTTAATCAACGTATGATACACTGCACTGAATATGTGACCCATGACTCTAATTATAAATCCATAACATATGGCATTGATCTGGGACATATGACCCTGATCTGTGACATGGTACTGATAAATGACAAATAACCGTAATCTTTGATATGTAGTTCTGATATGTAACATATGACCCTGATCTGTGACATATGACCCTGATTTGAAACATATGGCTCCGATAGGTAAAACATGAACCTGATCTGTGACATATGGTCCTGATCTGTGACATATGGTCCTGAGCTGCGACCTACGGTCCTGCTCTGTGAAACATGAACCTGATCTGTGGCATATGGCCCTGATCTGTGAAACATGAACCTGATCTGTGGCATATGGCCCTGATCTGTGAAACATGAACCTGATCTGTGACCTATGGTCCTGATCTGTGAAACATGAACCTGATCTGTGACATGTTTTTGAAGTATAACATGGCACAGAAACCACATCAGAGAGGTAATCAGTCTTGCCATGGCTATTTATTAGTTTTTTCTTACCGAAATTTGGTTCTTTAAAAACAGTTTTGCATCTATGGGTGGGTTCAATTTCAAAAGTGCCTTCCTGGGGTCCCATGTATGATTAATGGAATAGTCCTAGGAAACTCTCTCCTAGTTCTGGAGCAAACTGTAACTGAAAAAAAAAATATAGTCAAGGAAACAAGCCTTCATACACAAAGCTTTAGTTTTTTCTTGAACAGTATTCCAAGAGAGCCAGAGATAACATTTATTAGACCCATCATTTTTATTGTATTATTCATTTATACGTCCTGTTGTTTATTATACTATTAATATATATCTTTCATTTTGATACATGTAAGACAAGAAATGTCACTGTGAAAAATGCCCCTTAAGTGACCCTTGACCTCTAAGTGTGACCTTGACCTTGGAGCCTCGGACCTGGATTTTGTGCGCGACACGTCTAGTTGTGGTGAGCATTTGTGCCAAGTTATTTGAAAATCCGTCCTGTCTAAGTTATTAACTGGACACGATTATATAGACGAACGGACGGACGGACAGACTGACATGGGACTATTATATGCCGCCCTTCGTGGGCATGATAACGAAAACTGAAAAATGTTGTTTACACTTTTGAGATTAATTGCAATATTTGTTTGATGGTGTTGGTTCTGCCAGAGTTTGATATCAATATGAGTTTTTTTTATGCCCCCAAAGGGCGGCATATAGTAGTCATACCGTCCGTCAGTCCGTCCGTACAATCGTGTCTGGTCAATAACTCTGACATTCATGGGCGGATTTTCAATTATCTTAGCACAAGTGCTCATCACAACAAGCTGTATCGCGCACAACATCCACATTCATGGTTCTAAGTTCAAGGTCACACTTAGAGGTCAAAGGTAGAAAAGAAGTGTTTTCGTGTCCAGTTAATAACTCTGACATTCATGGCTGGATTTTTCGAACAACTTGGCACAAGTGCTCCTAACAACAAGACGACGTGTCTCGCACAAAATCCAGGTCTGTGGCTCCAAGGTCAAGATTAGAGGTCAAAGGTCACTTCAGGGGCATTTGTCACTTATAGTGACATTTTTTGTTTATATTTGAAAATGCACCCAGCTGGTCTGTTTTAATGTGACTTCCGGTCATTGATTACTGACATAAGTATCTGTATCCAAGTTTAAATTGATTAAACATTATATCTTACCCGCCTCAGGTCCCCTCCAGAGCAGTATTCCATTGCCAATAAAGGCAGCTCATGCGGCTTCACATCGAGTGGCTCTGGGACGACACGGGCCGAGATCACGTTGTCGTGGCTAAGTCGCTGCATTGGGTTCATTCTGCAGACGACATCGCTTCAATGCTATAGTGTCTCCGGTCACCTGAGTAAAGTTATAGTCATGAAAGTATACTAAACAGCATATATCCAACATACATGTACATCTAGAACTACCAGGTGATGGATACCCCCGCTTTTTATATTCTAAGTCAAACAAAGGGCCATAATTCTGTAATAAATTAGGCAATCAACAATGGGTGATGTAGAGGGACTTAAGGTTATCAGTTGTTATGAAGTTCGAGAACAACCCATTCAAAACTGTTTGAGAAATGCTAGTAATAAAAATGTGTTGAGTGGGGTATAAATATGCCCCGGACCAGACCCTAAATATGCAAAGAATGTTAATTCCTTATTTTAAACGTGCGTATTGATCTTGATAAAGTTCATTTAAAAGCAGTGTAAATGGTTTTGTTATTAAAGTGTCTGGCTTATAATACTGTATAACAGTATAATATTACTGTACGTACATTAAAAAGTGATAGAAATCATTCAAGTGAGCAAAATGAGCATGTACACACAAGTAACACTCAAAATACTTATCTAAATGGTCACCAAATCTACAAATTCTAAAGAAATACATATTTAATAATAACCCTTAACCCGCTAAGCACGACTATAATAGCCTTTGCATCCATTATAAACCCAGATCAGCCTGCGTGTAACTAGCAGGCTGATCAGGGTTTACAATGTCTGATCAGTCATTTTCCCCAAGACACCCCTTTGTCACATTAATGGAATGGTCTTAATTCAAAGAAAGAACAGTCCATTATATATATGTAGCGGGTTAAGGGCTAAATCTATTCATAATGTAAAGTGTATCAGGTATTCAATTCTTAACAGTTTAAATAAAGTGTTGCACCTTTGCATTTTTGTCTTGTTAATTTAACTACCTGACAAAAAGTAGGTTTTCAAATATGCCACGGTTTAAGAAAAGTCCCAAAAGGCAAACAGTATTTATAACCACAATGTGAATAGACTTTGTCACGGTTTAATCAAAATTAAAGTCAACATTTCTACATATGACTACTGGTAAATTTGTTATGTAATGTGATTTGATCCAATTACTGTGATTCAAAGACAATCAAACTTATAAATGTTATAATAATAATAGAAAATGTGGCCATCCACCGTAGCGCTGTCGGTCACATAAAAATGGACTTAAGAAAAACTTGAATGCAAAACTTTTTTTCGTAAACCATTAATTGAAGTATCTCCAACAAGGTTTCCACATACCTCATTCTTCCACAAATGTACGGTACCAAACCCACCAGAGCCTAGCCATGCGCTCCTCAATCCAGACACCCTTCCGTATCACATGCGACATTGTGTCTAGGGCCAGTTACATATGTAGATGACAGCAGATACTATGTTAGTGGTAAATCATTCAACTCAGTATCTCCAGATGACCAAAGGGCGACTACTTGTATTTGTCTTCACATATATGTACAGTGTTTTGCTGAAAGTATATACATCTCAGTATAAAATTAACATTCTAATGAAACTATAAGGTAACGACAAAAGTTTCAAACTTGCAACTGTCAACAAAATGCCGGCACCCAGGAATTTTTAGTTTTCACAGAAATAACAAGTGTGCGTGCATAATTTTGTTATATATTTCTAGCATTTAAATGAAAACAAGAGGCCCAAGAGGGCTAGGAAGCAAGGAAGGCCAATTCATCTGGTCTTTGTCAATGTTTGTTCGCATTGTTTGTGCCAAAGTACTGTTAACTCTCTCCACAGTAGCATTTGTCTGTGGATGGTAACTACTTGTGTGAATCTGGAATTATATTTTAGTTTATGGAAGCGAGCACAGTAAATCAATATGAATGCGGGAAAAGACATCTTCAACTGGCAAATGGGTTAGTGGTATAGGATGCCTGTTTCTCGCAACCTTTGCCCTTTGGCATATGTCAAATGTGCTAACATAATCATTAATCTGTTGGTACATTTTGGGCCACCAATACTTTTGTTTGATTGCAGCAAAAGTCTTTTTAACACCAAAATGACCACCGCCTGCCTTGCAATCATGGAAAGCTTCCAAGACAGATGTGCGTTTAACAGACGGTAAGGCAAGTTGTAAGATCATATTTTCAGTATCAAGATCTTTTACTTTCTTTGTTCTAGGTGTGAATACATGACAAAGAGCTCCATCAAGTAACACATACTGATTTTCAGCCACAATTGAAATGGTGTTTGCAAGTTTTGCATCATCAGGCAATATGTTTGATTCTAGGTAGTTGAAAATGTCCTTAAAATCACTACATTCTCTTTGCAATTTAGATATTTCGTGCAATACATCAAACTGTTTGTCCTCTAATTCATATGTAGCACAAATCTCAGGAGGATTGTGGTATCCAAATGAAACTTCTATTCGTACTGAAGACTCCTGTGAAGTACCAGTTTGTGCAAGATTGGAATCAGAGACATACAATTGTACGTCACTATCAATGTGGTCAGGCATTGCTAATTGCAGAGGCGATAATAGTACACCTGCACGATTGACATGGATTTAGCTATTTTGAGATTCTGTGATTGCATGGCCATTAATAGGCAGGACGCTGTCAGACTTGGAACCAACGTTTGTACCAATGTTAGATATAGGTAAAGACATAGCATTTTTGTCAAATTCAGAAGGTTTACTAAGGGCCTTTCCGCAGAATCATCAAATGACACAATGCTGACAGACTTGGTATTATCGTTTATACTCGATACTGAATCAGCTGGTGCTACTATTTGAACAGTCTCCGTAACACTAGTTGTTAGTACAGTGCTATCAGAAATTGATTCAGAACACTTCAAAGCATTTTTGATATCAGAACGAGCAGCTGTTGATTGAGTAGGTTTTTCATAGTTTATTCGAGAAAGAGCATCTGCATTTTGATTTTGTGTTCCTTTTCGATGTTTAATTGTAAACGTATAACTTTTCATGCTCCATCTGGCTAGCCTACCAGTTGGTTCCTTTTTATGCATGAGCCATTGCAGTGCAGCATTATCCGTTGGCACTGTGAAGTGTCGATGAGACAGATGTTGTTTAAAAGTCTCAATACCGCTTATTACAGCGAGACATTCCTTCTCTGTTACATTTCAATTCTTTTCCTCGGAGCGTATGGCTCGACCGCCATAGGAAACAACATATTCCCTACCGTCATCATCAATCTGTCCAAGTATGTAGCCTAAAGCAGCATCACTAGCATCAGTAGTGAGAATAAATTCTTTACTCATGTCGGGAAAAAAAAAACAAAAAAATAATAAAAAAAACAACAATAAAAACAAAAACCAAAAAATAAATAAATAAATAAATATAAAAATAGCTAAAAGAAAAAACAAGTAAAAACATCTGGTAAAGTTTGGTAAAGATCAGATGAAAAATGAAGGCCCTATCGTCTAAACGAGGCAAAATATAGCATTTTAAACTAAATCAAGGGCCATAACTCCGCTGTTACTGGTCCGATCTGGTTGGTTTTCGAACTTATCCGAGCTTTTATTAACACTAACAATCTGGTAAAGATCGGATGAAAAATGAGGCCACTATCGGCTTAACGAGGCAAAAATATAGCATTTTTAACTAAATCAAGGGCCATAACTCCGCTGTTCCTGGTTTTCGAACTTATCCGAGCTTTTACTAACACTAACAATCTGGTAAAGATTGGTAAAGATCGAATGAAAAATGGAGGCCCTATCGTCTTACGACGAGGCAAAATATAGCATTTTTAACTAAATCAAGGGCCATAACTCCGTTGTTACTTGTCCGATCTGGCTGGTTTTTTAACCTTGTCTAAGCTATCATTAACATTAACAATCTGGTAAAGTTTGGTAAAGATCGGATCAAAATGAACGCCCTATCGTCTTAACGAGGCAAAATATAGCATTTTTAACTAAATCAAGGGCCATAACTCCGTTGTTACTTGTCCGATCTGGCTGGTTTTTAAACTTGTCTAAGCTATCATTAACATTAACAATCTGGTAAAGTTTTGGTAAAGATCAGATGAAAAAATGAAGGCCCTATCGTATTAACGAGACAAAAAGTTAACGACTGGCCTTCAGCCAGTAGAGCTAACATTAGAACTGAGATTACCATGCTAATATGTTTAATTTTAATCTGGGACGGTATGCATGGTATGTGGTTGGTTTTACGTGTTTCCGCGTCGCAATAAAATGAATTTCCTCAGACTGTAATGTGTAAGCATCAGGTTATCTCTGAAGAGGCAATTTATTTAAAGCAAACTGAGGAAATGTTGAGCATAGTAGAAGTGTGGTACTCGGCAATATCTATCTGTGGACGAAGCTTTTGGTTATAGTTCTTGAGCTGGCTGTAGACCCCCCTCCTCCCAGGGGGAATTTTGTAGGATATGATTTACTGAAAGAACATACACTAAGCTTCCAAATGAGATATGTGTGCCATCTGAGCGTTGGGGCTTTAGTGCGTTTTTGGGGTATAAACGTTGCATTTTAGACGAAAATCGCCCGAAATCTGGAATTATTTTTTAGAAAAAGAATGGAATATAATAGAACCAATTTGAATTGATGGAATCTTCACGGAACGCATCTCTACGTGTCCCATCATATAATTTATGGATCGATACTTAAATATTGAGATTTTGGGTAATTTTTTTTAAAAAATTGAATAAAATCGCGCTGATTTCTGTAATACATTGGGGGGTATTTAACTAACAATTAGAAATATATCTAATACAATAGAAAAAAGAAATATTGTAACCTTTTTTGGGCAGGGTAAGGTCCATTGATTAAACAGAAAAAAGTTCCAAACCGCATGATGTTTGGACAATGCCTTAATTTTGGGGCGAAAAAATGTGTATTTTGTCAAAATCGCTGGAATCTGGAATTATATTTTAAAATTAGTTTGAACATAAACTTATCAAACTGAAGCAATAGAATGTTGCACAGCATACATATTCAAGTTTTTCCCTGGCATCATATATAACATTTGTGCTCAAATATTGGCATTTTAATTGTAATCCATTGGGGTATTGGGTTAAATTTAGAAAATAATATTTAATACAATAGAATAAA
>JAWPHD010017290.1:0-45313 GCA_037043455.1 Cyrtodaria siliqua | reverse complement strand
CATAAAACTAATTATATTTAAAATCTTGATTTGTTTTGAAACAAGATTTAATATCAATTCTAAGATCATTAATGCAGAGATTTTCCTTTACTGGGTGTTCTTACTGGGTGTTCTTGCTATTGTTCCACGCAACACTTGTGTCGCCTGTTGTGTGCGTATTTCTTTTTTTTAAAGTGTTAAAGTTTATTTAAAGTGGCATAAATCTGCATTGGATAATTGATAAGGAAGAACTGCACAAAGTTGCATGACCATTGGACAATATGTTGCCATGTTGTGAGCTAGATTAGTTTGCAGGTTAAAGTTTCATGAAAAGGCGCATAAAGTATATATAACAAGAGGCCCACGAGGGCATGTGGACGTTCTACTGGATAACATGGCTGTTATAACATCAATGAAGCGAGTGACTGCCATTTACGTTTTTTTGAAAGTTTCGGGCAAAAAACAGCTTTTTAACTCAATCAAGGGTCATAAATAAAGAATCTGGTAAAGTTTGGTAAAAATCAAATGAAAAATGAAGGCCCTACCGTACTAACGAGGCAAAATATAGCATTTTAATTAAATCAAGAGCCATAACTCCTCTGTTACTGGTCCGACTGGTCCATAAATAAATAGATAAATAAATAAACAAAATAAATAATAATATAAAAAAAGAAAGTGATAAAATCTGGCAAAGTTTGGCAAAGATCAGATGCAAAATGAAGGCCCTATTGCATGAAAAGGCAAATTATAGCACTTTTAACTAAATCAAGGGCCATTACTCCGCTGTTACTGGTCCGATCTGGCTGGTTTTTAAACTTGACCGAGCTTCCATTGTTATTAACAGTCTGATAAAGTTAGGTAAGGATCGGATAAAGAATGAAGGCCCTATCGTCTTAACAAGGCAAACTATAGCATTTTGAACTGAATCAAGAGCCATAACTCCACTATTACTGGTCCGATATGGCTGGTTTTCGAACTTGTTTGAGCTTTTAACGACATTAATAATGTGGTAAAGATTGGTAAAGCTAGGATAAAAAATGAAGGCCCTATCGTCTTAACGAGGCAAAATATAGCAATATAGCATTTTGAACTAAATCAAGGGCCACAACTCTGCTGTTACTTGTCCGATCTGGCTGTTTCTCGAACCTTTTCGAGCTTTCATTGATATTAACAACCTATTAAAGTTTGGTTATGTTCGGACGAAAAATGAAGGCCCTATCTTCTTAACGAGACAAAAGTTAACGACGGACAGGCGGACGACGGACAACTCGGCATCCCATAATCTCTGCTCGCCTTCGGCCAGTAGAGCTAGAAATTGAACAGGAAGAGTAGCATTCAAGGACGACAGTCAACCATAAACACACACAGAAACAAAGAACAAGTTTAAAGATGAATAAAAGGCCAAATAAGACATCACAAATACAAAAGGGTTTACAATAGGGCTATCGCCTTGGAAAGGTCAGTGGCAAAAAAGGCCACTGGGGGTTTAAACAAGGTTCTAGGGTGCACCAACCCTCACACTTACCCTACAGTCATCCCAATAAAACGGGACAGCGTAAATAAAAAAATCCCCGCCATGAACTATTCTCTAACCAACAAGGCAGCATTAATCTGTTAATAGGCAGTATAAGTAAAACACAAAGATGCTATATATAAATTTAAAAAAAGAGCCTAAAATGCCACAAAGAAGGTACTCAATGACTTGGCAGAAGCCAGAGCAACAAGAGAACAAACCACTGTGGGCACATAACTCTGCCAAAATAAAAGTCAGAGTTACTGGTCATAGGTAACAATATTCTGTGTGTTAAGATGAATATGTGTGTCATGTTTCATGAACACAGGTCAAATACTTTTCAAGTTATGGCCAGTTATGAGCTTGGTTAGGTTGCAGGTTAAAGTTTAATGAAAGGAGGCATAACTCAGACAAAAGGAAAGTCCAAGTTATTGGACATGTTTAACAACATTCTTTAGGTTACGATGAAGACGTGTGTGAAGTTTCATGAATATAAGTCACACACTTTTCAAGTTATGGCCAAGGTTAGGTTGCAGGTTAAAGTCTGACGGACGTGCAAAGTGATCCCTAAGTGGCTTCCATCCTAGCAGGCAACACAAAAACTGACTTACTGTTCAGTTTTGGAAAACAAATCACATAACTCTTAAACGCAAAATATCTGGCCAAATTCACAATGTAGTGAGTATGCTTTAATGATATTGTAATCTAAAGCTTATCATTAAAATGATATGCATACCGTCACTAACACACATTTTAGTTTGCATCTCTCTTCGTGAGCTATCCAGCTGGCTTGCGGAACGTCGGTGGTTCTACCCAGGTGCCCGCCCGTGCACGAAAATTGCCCGGAGGGGCACCTGGGGTCTTCCTCCACCAGTGGAAGCTGGAAAGTCGCCATATAACCTTAGCTGTTGGTGCGACTATAAAATACAATTCAATTCAATTCTTCTTGAGCTTGCTATGTACCTGGTATTGTAATGTATACCTAGTGTTGGTGTATTATACTTCATGCTTGTCACAAGAGAATTCATGGGTTCTGCAATCCATTGCCCGACATAACCAGGACAGGTTGTCTGTTCTAGGGTCTTGGCAAGGACAGGTTGTCTGGTCTAGGGTCTTGGCAAGCTGATTTTTAGTTTACTTGTCCCTAGACCACTTACTTGAGAATTATTTTCTTATAATTATTAAAAATATATATATATTTATATGCTGTTGTTTATAAGTATGTATAAATTGGACCAATGCAATACAAATCTTGGCAAGTAATTCTGCGTGCCCATGGACAAGCACTATTAAATATTTTAAATTTCAAATCCACTGGCCAAATATACAATGAAAATATTTACAGAATTAATATTTTGATTTCCGACCTTACAAAGTAAATACTAAGTCGTAATCCAAATTTTCAATAACAAAAATGTGTGCAATTTTACGATATTGTGAAAATAAGTTGTAAGCTAGACACAGCCTTTTAAAAAAAAAAGATGTAGCAGATCTAACTGAAGGAAAAAATAAAATAAAATTCACAATTTGGACTTTTACTTTTATTTCAGTTTTGCATAATTTAGGATAGGCTCTCCCATAAATCTAAAAATAAAAACTCTGGCCTAAAGTTAGTACACAAATAAAGTCAAATGATATCATATCCGAATTTCCATAAACATATAACAGTAAATTAAATTAACTGTTTTTGTTTACTTTTGTGACCGAATCAATACCCTTCTCCCATATCCATCCTTAGTTTAAAATACCACTACTCCTTCTAACATAATTCCTTTGGAAGGCCATGAACTAGTACAAAACAAGTGAGCCTATCTTGTTCACACGTGAGTCTGTTACCTGTTTACATATATACGAGCGTCAAAAGAAACACATCACTTTTTATCATTTTAATATTTTTTTGTTTATTTTTATATATCGTTTTATTTGTGAGGACATTTCAGACATTGGTAATTGGTGTTTTTTCTCCATTGGAAATGTTTACAGGGAACAGCTGCGCTGCTTACAGGGACAGCTTCTTATAGGGAACAGCTTCTTACAGGAACAAGGGAACAGCTTCGTACAGGGAACATCTTCTTACAGGAACAGCTTCTTACAGGAACAGCTACTTACAGGAACAGCTTCTTATAGGGAACAGCTTCTTACAGGAACAAGGGAACAACTTCGTACAGGGATCATCTTCTTACAGGAACAGCTTACAGGAACAGCTTCTTACAGGGAACAGCTTCTTACAGGAACAAGGGAACAGCTTCTTACAGGGAACAGAACAGCTTCTTACAGGAACAGCTTCTTACAGGAACAGCTACTTACAGGAACAACTTCTTATAGGGAACAGCTTCTTACAGGAACAAGGGAACAGCTTCGTACAGGGAACATCTTCTTACAGGAACAGCTTCTAACAGGAACAGCTACTTACAGGAACAGCTTCTTATAGGGAACAGCTTCTTACAGGAACAAGGGAACAGCTTCGTACAGGGATCATCTTCTTACAGTACAGCTTACAGGAACAGATTCTTACAGGAACAGCTTCTTACAGGGAACTTCTTACAGGAACAGCTAGCTTCTTACACGGAACATCTTAGAGGAACAACTTCTTACAGGAACATCATCTTACTGAGAACAGCTTATTACAGAAACAGCTTCTTACAGGAACAGCTTCTTACAGGGAACAGCTTCTTACAGGAACAGCTTCTTACACAGCTTCTTACAGGAACAGCTTCTTACAGGGAACAACTTCTCAAAGGAACAAAGTCTTACGCGAACAGCTTCTTACAGGGAACAGCTTCTTACATGAACACTTTCTTACACAGGAACAGCTTCTTACATTCAAATAGAAAAGGTCATGCTTATGGAGCTGTATACGTAATTTGTACATTTAAAATGGTGGTGTTCCTCTTGAAACAGTCAATATATATCAGAGAACGAGCCTCTGCTCTGTCTAAACCTAACATTATGAACAGATTATCAATTACAACAAAATCGACAGAATTTCTAAGAGGTCATGTGATTTTTCTGAGAGCCAGATATTTGTTTCGAACAACTTGTCTAATTGTCTTGACATTTTTTCTTGTAAGCCCATGAAATGGATATTTAAAACAAGAGACACATATGGGCCTGAGGTTTGTTCACTATTGAGATTAAAGAATTTTAAAGTTTCCCAAATAAAAAGCATGATTCGTTCAATTGTAAAGACTGTTTCATTCACATGCTCGCGCTATTTAGTTTGTACTGAAGTGGCATCACCCTAATCGATCAATGTAAATAATGTTATCTTTCATAATTATAGATCTATTTGACAAAATCTGAATATACCTTGCCTCCATAGAGCGCTGGATCGACCATGATCAGAGTCTTCTCTCCCCGCATAAGGCAGTTGATGTTGTCGGCGCCATCTGTATGTACCAAAGACTTGGTTCCACCACTGCTGAACCACATCGCCTGTGAGGGAAACATAATTAGGCAGAAAATGAATTCCTTGCTACTGGATACCCAAGTTTTACATGAGTGATGAAAAGCCTGATCTTACCCATGGGGGCAGATAAATGTTATGCACTTCAGTAATCGATAACGTCTACAGTTGCACGACGTCACTGTTTAAATAAACATGCAAACTGATCTTCACCAGATACCCATAAAATATTCTAATATTCTTGCATATTAGGTAAGGATATCAAGAGTGTAGGACAAAACCTCTCCCGGGCAAAATACCTCCACTGTTTTTTACATAGGGGGACATAACCCCTCCCGTGATTTTACATAGGTGGACAAAACCCCTCCTAATATTTTTCATAGGCATGAAAACAAAAAATGTTTATTTCTGGACATTGTCTTTTATTACAGTCATCAATTTATAATTATTTATGAATGAAGTAGAGACTGCCACCTAATTAATAGTGAACACATTCATTAAACATGTTAAATGTGCCATAAATTATCCCTCCCAGAATTAACCTAATTTATCATTTTAATTAATCAATTAATATTTATTAATTAATTTGTAAACACTAATCATGTAAAATGATTAGCAAACTAATAGGTTTGGCTGTTGTTTATGTTAGAACATATTTAATCTGATTAGTATTAACACATTAATTTATGCATATTGATTGAATAATTAAAATGATAAATTAGGTTCATTATGATATATTTTGGATCTGATAGTACTAACACATTAATTTACACATATTAATTGAATAATTAGAATGATAAATTAAGTTAATTACGATATAGTTTGGATTTCTTTATTATTATACTATTCAATTCAATTCAATTTGAATTTAGGCATATACATTTTACAATGTCCATCGCAATCAACACTGAGGCGGTAATACATACAAGACATACAAAGAATTTGGGTGGCATTCTTTACTCATATAAGAAAACTGCAGAAAGAAAATGCATATATAAAGAGGAAGAATTTTATGTTGTATCACTGCAAAAATGGAATTCATTGACAGTAATAAAGGTTCCAGAAAGCTCTGCCATGAAGGTTTTTCTTATAGACAGAAGAGAACTACCAAGTCTACAATCAGATGGGAATGCTCTCAGAGAGGCAGTCAATGGGGCAAAGGTGCACTTGTTACCAATCTTGTGGTAAATACAAAGAGTATTTCTGTCTATGCGTAAAGTGTACTTATCTGTAATATGTGAAGTAATGTTTGAAAACAGAGACCAAAAATGAACGTCGTTAGGACTTTAATGAATGTAAAATACTTAACACCAAACCGAGCAATTCAGTGTAAATTCCCCGGATACTGGGGAGGTAAGAAACACCTGCCGTGGGCTCGACTGGAAATAATTTGTTCCATCCAGATGCAGGACATCCTGCATCACATGATATGTTTAGCGAGAATAATAATAGCGATTTACAGGCCATAGAGGTTGCCTCAATGACGGTAAGTCATATCTCGGACCCATTCGCCATTGCTGCTCTGAAGGTGAAATTCGAAATCAAAGTCTCCATCCAAGCTAACCGAGGCAAGCCAGGTCAGATTGTCGCTGATAAGCTTGTCAAATATCCTGTACAGGTTAGAGCTGCGATTGAAAGGCTGGACAGCCTGAAGAGAACAGTGCGTAGAACAAAGAAGGGCAATTCTCCTTCTGAACCAGACTCAAACAGTGATCCGATGACAGAACAATACAAAACAACGGGAGAGGGTGATGACAGGCCATTCCTCATATGACAGTAGTTAACTTAGCGACCCAAAAACCAATATACTTCTTTCCAACCCTAGTTGGGAAAACACAGCGACCCAAAAACCAATAGATTCCAACCCTAGTTGGGAAATCATAGCAACCCAAAAACCAATAGTTTTCTTTCCAACCTTAGTTGGGAAAACATAGCAACCCAAAAACCAATAGGCTTCTTTCCAACACTAGTTGGGAAAACATAGCGACTCAGAAATCAATAGACTTCTTTCCAACCCTAGTTGGGAAAACATAGTGACACAAAAAGCAATAGGCTTCTTTCCAACACAAGTTGGGAAAACATAGCGACCCAAAAACTAATAGACTTCTATCCTACCCTAGTTGGGAAAACATAGTGACCCAAAAACCATTAGGCTTCTTTCCAACCCTAGTTGGGAAAACATAGCAACCCAAAAAAAAAAAATCTTCTTTCTAACCCTAGTTGGGAAAACCTAACAACCCAAAAACCAATAGGCGTCTTTCCAACCCTAGTTGGGAAAACATAACCACCTAAAAACCAATAGGCTTCTTTCCTTCCTCAATTGGAACACATAGTGACTCTGAAACAAACCAAACCTAAGGGTTCTTTTTAACCAGAAGAATAACACATACTGTCCCAATACCAGTAGGTTCTTTGCTACCCTGAGTGGAACACACAATGACCCCAAAATCAATAGGCTTCTTTCCAACCCCAAATGAATCACAATGACCCCAAAAGCAATAGGCTCTTTCCTACCCCGAGTAGAAACCACAGTGATCCCAAGCAGAACAAACAGTGAACACAGAACCATAGGGCTTTTTTCCAACCTCAAGTGGAACACAGTGACCCCAAAGTCAATAAGCTTTTTCCCAACCTCAAGTGGAACACAGTGACCGCAAAACCAATAGGCTTCTTTCCAACCTCAAGTGGAAAACCAATAGACTTCTTTTCCACCTCAAGTGGGACACAGTGACCCCAAAATAAATAGGCCTCTTTCCAACCTTAAGGTAGCTGGCGGGGTTACTCGGGAATAAGCAAAATCGCGTATATTGTGACAATGTTTTACCTGTATGTAGGTTATTGTTTCTGCTTTCCATCAGTACTAGTTTTAAATTGTTTAAAATAAACAGCGGATTCCTAAATAGCGCCCTCTGGTGGTGCCTATTTTTACGACGAATTTTAACGTTTTCGTACGGGAAATGTACTAGAATTTAGTCAAAAGTTAAAAGAAATCACATCATTTGGAAGCACAATGATTTATAAACGTAATGCACGTAATATATTTAAAAAACAGCTATATCTCTTTATCGTGTGTGCATTTCTTTACGTAAGGGGTACCACGCGGCGACTACAATATCCGACTAATAAAATTTAAGTTGTTTATCCGTTTACCCATCAAATAAAATGTATAATTTGCTTCAACGGACCTCACGCACTATACAAATCACTCCACTTTACTTTGAGATCACGAGGAATTAGTGACAAATACACTTGACTCTGTTTCACTTACCCGAGTTACATAACGAAAGGATATTACCATTTAAGTTATCAATATTATTGTGATTATTAGTCAAGGATTAAGTATACTTCTCGTTTGATTGAATGGATATGACGTAGCCAACATGTAAGTATTTATAAGAGAACAAATTAACATCTTAAATCATTTATAGAATACATGATAATAACATAGTTCTCAGATATTATATTTGGCGAGGAGGCTCGAGCCTTATATAAGATGCAAGTTATATGTATTTGAATTTACAAACAAATATTATATTACACGCAAATATGTTTACACACATATGCAAATAGAAACACTAATTATCACTATTTCTAAGTTCGTTGTCTATATATATATTTTTTGCTAATCGTATTAACAGTCCAGTTGCTTGTGTGTTCATAAGTGACATTAATTTAGTGGATAGTAATAAAACTGTGTATGTATTAGCTAAACGTAGTCTCTAGCAGTTTATATATAGGCTTAGGGCTACTTATATATAATATACGAACTGTCCTAGAAAGTATTTTCTTTCCAAAATTCTAAATATTAATGCAGAGTTCTGATAATAACCTTCGTAAATGTGAATTTGAAAGTAAACACGCATACTTCCACTGAAATCAGTATTGAACATCATTAAAATTTAACTGAAAACTGAATATCCAAACGATGTTAAAGCCAATATAATATAAATTCTCGTTTTTCAGTAATGCGGATACGATAAAAGATAAGCGTACCTGTCTAGCGATCTGTATCCGATTGGTCAAACGCGTCTAGCGTTCTGTATTCGGATTGGTCAAACGGTTAACGATGAAAACGCGAAAAACGGGTTTTTAAACGGATTAACGATAAAAGAACGAACGGTCGCAAAACGGGTTTTGCAACGGCCGTGTAAAGTTAAAACTCGGTAATAAAACGCTGCCATCTCTGTACTACAAAACTGCTGATAAATTTTAAAAGTATAGCTGTTAAATCATTAACATTTTGTTTTCATGGAAAATCCGGAGATTGTATTCTTAAATCCGGAGAGCAACTGAAAATCCGGATTTTACACGGAGATTTTGCAGCCCTGCTCCTCTGACTAGGGAGAGTAACCAATTCGGGAGATAGCTGATAAACTGTGTGAACATGTTGTTTTGATGGAAAATCCGGAGAATGTACACTTAAATCCGGAGGTCCAGAGAGCGAATGAAAACTCCGGATAATCCGGATTTTATCCGGAGATTTGGCAGGCCTGGACTAGTAACACAATAGTTATGGCCCCTTGATCAATGGAAAAACGCCTTATTTATCCTTATGAGCACTCTAGCCAACCAATAATTGCCATTGGTACCATGTACTATCTATGTCCGTTATCCGACTTAATTTGTCGGCAGTTGAAACGTTAACACCCATTGCTTAGCATCGGTGGTCATCGGTAACACGGTTAACCAACGTGGTGTGCAATGCCACGATTATGAACGAACCCAATTGCAGTGTTATTCATATAGGGAATATAGCGACACAGCCAAACATCTTGATTATTGAGAGTTCTGAAAAACTTGGCAAAGGGTGAAATAATTATCAAAATCGGATGATAAACAAAGAAGATAGGATCGTTTGAAGGTTCTGTTGAAATGGATATGGAAACCGCCATTTTTAGAGCTATGCCATCACAGTTCTAAATGACCATATATGGAATATTGATAAATATGGACTTTATTCATTTATAGGGGGAATAATTAAAGTAACTGTATGAAGTATATGTATAACTAATGACAATAAAGCTGTATATGCCCAGTCAAGGAGTATGCATTCATTTGCAGTGATTTGCTTTGCATTAAATGATATTTATCAATATTCCATATATGGCGACTACAAAATTGGGAGGATTTTTATATGTTATCGCGTTTTTACTTAAAAGTAAGCGTGGTGACATATATATTTTTCTATGCCATCACATTCGTTGAAATTCCCCGCTTTGATCTATATAAAAATAAAGAGGGGTCGTCGAGTCAGATTTTTGTCAAATAAACTTTTAAAGTTTATAGAAAGTATTAAAATTACGGCGTCGTTTTATAGTTTTCTTTAAAATGACGTTGACGTCACGAGTTTTGACGCGCGACGTTTACTTTGTATTATTATTGTTAACTAATTCAAGATCGTGTGTTCATGTTATTGAACTGTTTAATTCATTAAATATGTTGTAAGAAGTAAAGTTGTTTAAGTTGCAAATTTTACTCGTGTTATTTTATCTGTTTGTTATCTGTTTGCGACCCGTCTTAAACAGCATGTGTTGTCAAAGTTGCTGTTTGGGTAAGAACGATCATTCAAATCGATTCAAATATCAAATCAACTATTCTTTTTATTCGCTCAATTCGTATACATGCCATCATGTGGAAATAATACATACAAACATATATATTAATAGGCACCGCATAGCAAACCACAAAATATTGATTGGAAAAATTAAATGGTTATGAATATACATGTATTAAATTCAGAAATAGACGGGATATGCAACACATGACTATAAACACACAAACACATCATTTTCATAACTAATGGTATTATGTCCAGATATATAATTTATGAACAGGGAATAAACAATCGATGTCTCTAGAAAGTATCCGTAAAATAGGAAGCGTCCGATTCATTAAATAGTTGTTATCGTTCATATACTGAAAGGAAAAAGAAACGCATACTCACAAAATTGCCTATACTACACTATTATACACACCTAATTTCACGTAATATCCCAGATATATCTCAACGTGTTTTGTACAAATAGGGGCTACAGCTAATTACAGAAAGAACAACACTGCCATGTAGTAGACCTTTTAATCAACGTATACTTTGTTACAAGAAATGCATTCATGTTGAAGTTCCGCTTGAAAAAGTTTCAGAATTATGTTTAATGTTAATAGATTGCAACATCTAAAGTCTAAGTTTGCTTTCCTGCTTGAGCCAAATGCGCATTTTGTCGATAATGAAATTTTAAAGGGGTAACCATTGTTGTGTTCGGTGCTGTTTAAACTTTCTTTCCGAAAGGACAGGCCTAATGTAGCCCTGTACCATTCGATTAGCAGTAGTGTATTAAACATACACTATATAGCGGAAATACCCATTATGCCTTTCCTTTTCCTGAAGTATATAATATAAGGGCTGAGTCGGTTTTCAGTGTATGTGTCTATGTCATGCAGGATAGCTGTCTATTACTATTTGCAATGTGTTTCCCATTGCAAAGATAGGAAATAAAGATATATAAAAAACGAGACAAAAAAGTATTTAACAAAGAACACGGGACCTAAAATATATCGAGATAATAGGTAAAACTATATCGATGTACATATACTGAAAGGAAAAAGAAACGCGACGGGAATTTCCGCTGTATATTGTATATACTGCACACTTAATTCCATATATATTCCAAGTAAAACGTTGCAGTTAGTTAGAGAAAGAACACAACTGTGATGTTGTAGACGTTTTAATCACAGTACACGTTGTAACAAGAAATTCATAAATGTAGAAAGGAAAGATCTTACGTGGCCATGTACCATTCGATTAACAGCAGCATATTGTATAGGAAATGCCCGTGTCGCGTTTCTTTTTTCTTTCAGTATGTATCATCGAATTAATCTAGTATTCGTAAAACTAATCAATTCCGTTAACGTAAAAAAACACGTTAACGGAATTGATTAGTTTTCGGGAAAAAAAACTAAAACAACACGTAACACAGCAAATAGTATTCCTGAACAGTTTCATTATTGACAGTGTACGCGTTTGGCTCAAGCATGTGAGCAAACTTAGGATGCACAATTTTGCAAACACTTTACGTTAAATACAGTACTGAACTGGCTCAAATTTTCAAAGAGGAACTTCTACATTTATGAATTTCTTGTTACAACGTGTACTGTGATTAAAACGTCTAAAACATCACAGTTGTGTTCTTTCTCTAACTAACTGCAACTTTTTACTTGGAATATATATGGAATTAAGTGTGCAGTATATACAATATACAGCGGAAATTCCCGTCGCGTTTCTTTTTCCTTTCAGTATATGTACATCGATATAGTTTTACCTATTATCTCGATATATTTTAGGTCCCGTGTTCTTTGTTAAATACCTTTTTGTCTCGTTTTTTATATCTCTTTATTTCATATCTTTGCAAAGAGAAACACATTGCAAATAGTAATAGACAGCTATCCTGCATGACATAGACACATACACTGAAAACCGAATCAGCACTTATATTATATACTTCAGGAAAAAGAAACGCATAATGGGTATTTCCGCTATATAGTGTATGTTTAATACGCTACTGCTAATCGAATGGTACAGGGCTACATTAGGCCTGTCCTATCGGAAAGAAAGTTTAAACAGCACCGAACACAACAATGGTTACCCCTTTAAAGTTTCATTATCGACAGAATGCGCACTTGGCTCAAGCAGGAAGGCAAACTTAGGCTTTAAATGTTGCAATCTATTAACATTAAACATAATTCTGAAACTTTTTCAAGCGGAACTTCAACATGAATGCATTTCTTGTAACAAAGTATACGTTGATTAAAAGGTCTACTACATGGCAGTGTTGTTCTTTCTGTAATTAGCTGTAGCCCCTATTTGTACAAAACACGTTGAGATATATCTGGGATATTACGTGAAATTAGGTGTGTATAATAGTGTAGTATAGGCAATTTTGTGAGTATGCGTTTCTTTTTCCTTTCAGTATATGAACGATAACAACTATTTAATGAATCGGACGTTTCCTATTTTACGGATACTTTCTAGAGACATCGATTGTTTATTCCCTGTTTATAAATTATATATCTGGACATAATACCATTAGTTATGAAAATGATGTGTTTGTGTGTTTATAGTCATGTGTTGCATATCCCGTCTATTTCTGAATTTAATACATGTATATTCATAACCATTTAATTTTTTCCAATCAATATTTTGTGGTTTGCTATGCGGTGCCTATTAATATATATGTTTGTATGTATTATTTCCACATGATGGCATGTATACGAATTGAGCGAATAAAAAGAATAGTTGATTTGATATTTGAATCGATTTGAATGATCATTCTTACCCAAACAGCAACTTTGACAACACATGCTGTATAAGACGGGTCGCAAACAGATAACAAACAGATAAAATAACACCAGTAAAATTTGCAACTTAAACAACTTTACTTCTTACAACATATTTAATGAATTAAACAGTTCAATAACATGATCACACGATCTTGAATTAGTTAACAATAATAATACAAAGTAAACGTCGCGCGTCAAAACTCGTGACGTCAACGTCATTTTAAAGAAAACTATAAAACGACGCCGTAATTTTAATACTTTCTATAAACTTTAAAAGTTTATTTGACAAAAATCTGGCTCGACGACCCCTCTTTATTTTTACATAGATCAAAGCGGGGAATTTCAACGAATGTGATGGCATAGAAAAATATATATGTCACCACGCTTACTTTTAAGTAAAAACGCGATAACATACAAAAATCCTCCCAATTTTGTAGTCGCCGCGTGGTACCCCTTACGTAAAGAAATGCACACACGATAAAGAGATATAGCTGTTTTTTTAAATATATTACGTGCATTACGTTTATAAATCATTGTGCTTCCAAATGATGTGATTTCTTTTAACTTTTGACTAAATTCTAGTACATTTCCCGTACGAAAACGGTAGAATTCGTCGTAAAAATAGGCACCACCAGAGGGCGCTATTGAGGAATCCGATGTTTATTTTAAACAATTTAAAATTAGTACTGATGGAAAGCAGAAACAATAACCTACATACAGGTAAAACATTGTCACAATATACGCGATTTTGCTTATTCCCGAGTAACCCCGCCAGCTACCTTAAGTGGAACACAATGACCCCAAAACCAATATGCTTCTTTCCAACCTCAAGTGGGACACAGTGACGCCAAAACCAATAGGCCTCTTTCCAGCCTCGAGTGGAACGAACACAGTGACCCCAAAACCAATAGGCTTCTATCCAACCTCAAATGGAACAGTGACCCAAAAACCAATTGGCTTCTTTCCAACCTGAAGTGGAAAACCAACTGGCTTCTTTCCAACCTGAAGTGGAAAACCAACTGGCTTCTTTCCAACCTCAAGTGGAAAACCAATTGGCTTCTTTCCAACCTCAAGTGGAACACAGTGACCCCAAAACCAATAGGTTTCTTTCCAACCTCAAGTAGAACACAGTGACCCCAAAACCAACAGGCTTCTTTTCAACCTCAAGTGGAACACAGTGACCCCAAAACCAATAGGCTTCTTTCCAACCTAAAGTGGAAAACCAATTGGCTTCTTTCCAACTTCTAGTGGAACACAGTGACCTCAAAACCAATAGGCTTCTTTCCAACCTCAAGTGGAAAACCAATTGGCTTCTTTCCAACCTTAAGTGGAACACAGTGACCCCAAAACCAATAGGCATCTTTCCAACCTCAAGTGGAACACAGTGACCTCAAAACCAATAGGCTTCCTTCCAACCTCACGTGGAACACAGTGACCTCAAAACCAATAGGCTTCTTTCCAACCTTAAGTGGAAAACCAATTGGCTTCTTTCCAACCTTAAGTGGAACACAGTGAATCAAAACCAATAGGCTTCTTTCCAACCTCAAGTGGAACACAGTGACCCCAAAACCAATAGGCTTCTTTCCAACCTCAAGTGGAACACAGTGACCTCAAAACCAATAGGCTTCTTTCCAACCTCAAGTGGAAACCAATAGGCTTCTTTTCAACCTCAGGTGGAACGCAGTGACCTCAAAACCAGTAGGCTTCTTTCCAACCTAAAGTGGAACACAGTGACCTCAAAACCAATAGGCTTCTTTCCAACCTCAAGTGGAAAACCAATAGGCTTCTTTTCAACCTCATGTGGAACACAGTGACCTCAAAACCAATAGGCTTCTTTCCAACCTCCAATAGAACGCAGTGACCTCAAAACCAGGCTTCTTTCCAACCTAAAGTGGAACACAGTGACCTCAAAACCAATAGGCTTCTTTCCAACCTCAAGTGGAAAACCAATAGGCTTCTTTTCAACCTCAGGTGGAACACAGTGACCTCAAAACCAATAGGCTTCTTTCCAACCTCAAGTGGAACACAGTGACCTCAAAATCAATAGGCTTCTTTCCAACCTCAAGTGGAACACAGTGACCCCAAATTCAAATACACAGTGATGTTTTAGCTCTGCTTCTTGAGTCAAATACTCACTTTTTTCAAAAGGGATTAAAATGTTAGATAATTTGCATATAGACTATTGATTCGTTGATTTGTAATTGACTCACAAGAACAAATTTGTAGATAAAACACTGTACACAGTGGCCCAAAAATAATTAGGCTTCTCTCCAACCCAAAACTATAAGGCATCTTTCCAAGCAACACACACACACTGCATTATGAAAAGTCGCATGAAAATGCCTCGTCTGTAGAAATTAAATGGAATGGTGTTTTATATCCCATTAACACATATAAGGTCAAACTCAGTGTGGGGGAACACGTGACATAAAATGGTACTGAACACGGAAAAAAAGGTGAATGTTTTCTAAATTATTGAAGAAACCTCGGGGTAAGTACTATTTATATTGGAAAGTTTTATTTAAGATATCGCTCATTCTATGCAGCTGTAAAAGCGCTTTTTCTTGATATATCTGTCAGCAGTGTTCCTTCTCTAGTTCCTGAGATTACCCCAAGGTTTTTGAACGAATCAAGTTCTCTAGATTCAAATGTTTTCACACTTAACACGGATGGCATCAATTTGTTAAAGAAATTAAAATGAAGAATGAATCCAATAATTGCCCATGCATCTTTACTTTGTTTAAAATCTCTCCTGATGAGCACATTATTTTGTCTCTAGACCTAGAAAAATTTACTTAAAATGCTTGGAATTCAATAACTGGTACTTAACACATACCGAATTCAAGAAATACTTAACACGTTCCTAGTATCGGGGATGGTACTTAACATGTAAGACCAGTTTCAAAAGAAAGACGGTTATGGCCGTCATCAATCTTCAAATATTAATTTTTTTATCAGTCTTCAGATATTCATTTTTTAAAAAGAAATAAAAGATTCCATTTATTTCGTTATTACTTTTCAGTCAGGGCAAGTGGAATTTTGAAATCTTCTTGCCTTGGGCTATTCTCAATTTAATTTTCTTGGAGCACTGTTGTGGCGACTACTCCTCTGAAACTACTTGCGCTTGATGTCTGGTAATACATGTCTGCCGGAAACTCACGATGGCCGCCACAGCTTAATACAAATACAAAATTACAAATACAATTTCTTGCCGGCCACTTCCAAAAAAACATAAGAGTTATTGATTTGGAAACATAAACCAAAATGACTGGCATGCCATGTAGTGACTGGCATGCCATGTAGTTGGTCCTAACCAAAATTAATTTTGATTCGATGTCAAACATGGTATCCAGCGCCCATCTTTGTTTATACAGAGTTATATAGCAAAAAACGTGTGGTGACTACTCCTCTGAAACAACTTTATGGATTTCAATGAAACAAGAATGTTGCTCTTGTCGTCTCTTTGGTCCTAGCAAAGAAAACCAGGCCGGCCGGAAATTCAAGATGTCTGCCATAGCTACAAACATATTTTACACAATACAAGTGTGTGGTTACTACTTCTCAAAAAAACATATTTGGAAACTTTACTAAAATGACTGGCTTGACATGTAGTTGGTCCTACACAAAATTCATTTTGATTCGATGTCAAACATGGCCACCAGCAGCCATCTTTGTTTACATAGAGTTATATAGGAAAATCTTGTGGCGATTACTCTGGAAAAACTTGATGGATTTGCATGACTCTTTACAGGAATGTTGCTCTTGATGTCTAGTTGGTCCTAAGTAAAAATTACGTTGGCTGGAAATTCAAAATGGCTGCCAAAGCTAAAAATACATTTTTAAAAATACAAGTTCATGGCAACTACTAAAAAAAAAGAGATTTCAACCAAATATCTCAAACAATAACTTGCCACTTCCTACAACCCTTATATCATGAACTTTAGGTGAGGATTCAGAGGCATCTTGCTCAGTGAATAAGGATGCCTTGGCTTGAGATATGTATAACATATAACAAGAATCACTTCGCCAATAACAGTCATTAAAATTCATACAATCTTTAATCTTAACTATAGGAATAGCTCAAAACCATTTGCTTACTAATGTTTTGGCCATTCAGTACGCAGTACTTTGATTATATATTCACTGCAGAGGTACGTTAATAATTGTTATGCATGCCTTACCTGATATCTTCGATTAGATTTGCCTCATCACTTACGCGAAAATCACATTATCAATTGGCCAGAGTACGTTCATAGGTAACTTAAACCATGCAGCATAATTAGTTTTTAATAAGATCCTGTTAAAAATATCCACGGAGGCCGTGATTCCAAGAGCGTATTAAGCATTTGGAGCATTTTGTGGAATTTAGAAGAATTCATAATAAAGAGTGTTTTAAAAAAATCACACTATTACGCGTTTGCATACATTTTATAAATTTATTTGTTTAAGGTAAATTAATAACATATTTCAAAAATGTAAAGTCTGTGTAAAGCCTTTATAAAGGCCTTTAAAAGCATGTCTGGATTGTATGATCATGAAGGAAGCCCACTGGTGAAGCTCCGTATAATTGCTGCGAGTATAGTTTCTTTAGCAAGGCGAGCTTGACAAGACACATGTTAGTTTAATATTTCATTACCTATATTAATGAAAGATATTTGTTCGTACGGTGTAAAATGCCCCTTTATTTCATCAAACAGACACTGAAAGTAATATTTTTAATTAACGAGGGGTAAAACGATTTTGTTATCATCTGTGTTTAGACTTGTACAGTTAGTCGCCTCCCATTACGTGTAAAGAGTTTCAATCTAATGGTAAGATTGGGCACAAATCTTAGGCACAAATCCATTAAATTTGAATTGAATTGAATTGGGGTTTTCAGGCGCACCAACACATGAAATGTTATATGGCACCTAACAGGAATGAACATGCCAAGCTCATCATCCTTGTACATCGAGATAAAATATGGAGAGCGGGCCTAGAACCTTCTCACCCTGAACTACAGAGTTGTTGCAAAGTCTATTGTAGACACTCCATTTACGCTGTAGCCACATTATAGTTTTTCTGCCACTGCTCTACTGATATGAGCGAGATGGCACCTGAAACAATGTAGGCGTCATGATAAAGACTTTAGATTCTTTTACTATTTAGTTGCCATAGCAAACCACAATTTTGGCATATCAACAAAATTAAATAACGTGCAAAATCTCCTTATGCCCCTCAACCATATGTAAAAAGTTTCATGAAAATATCTTTTATACTTTTTAAGTTATCGCAGGATCCAGTTTTCCAGACGGAGTGACGGGAGGACGGACGGACTTACGAGAGGTAAACCTATAGTCCCCTCCGGTGACACACCGGTAGGGACTAATAACACCTGTTTTCTGTAACATAGTTGGAAAAAAATGGGTCAGGAGGTTATTTGATTTTTTGCTTTTATAAATGAAGATTTTAAGCTCGAGAACAATTAGATTTACATTTATTTGAGTGGCAGAACCCGCTTTTCAGATGCACTTTATTTTTTTCTGCATTTTTGAGTGCTGACAAACTGACCTGTCAGAATAATTCAGATTTATTTATTTTTCTCAATAAGAAAAAAAGAGGAGTCGGCAGTGTTTTAAAAAAGTCAGTCAGGTAACAGTATATACAGGTATTATTTTATTTGGCCTAATGATACAGAAATGTAATAATAATGTGTAGCATTTATTATGGACCTTGATATTACTTACAATATCAACCAGATGCTTGTCCAACACTGTCCGACATTGTAAAGAACACGGCATCACCACATCTTGGCTGAAAACAAGGCATTTGGTCAATTACAGAAAGATGTAATTATTTACTAGTAGTTCAATCAATGACATATAACGGAAATATTTTCAGGCCTTTATTTTTTTTATTATTTGTTTTAACAAGAAATCCGCGGATTCACATGTCTCGCCTAACAGGGGCGGGACTTAAAAATAAAAGATAAATGTTGCTTAAATGAAAATTTGTAAACAGTTTAATAACTAAAAACAATGGAATTTAGAATTTGCTGAGATGACATTTAAGTGCATTTGTTTAAAACCAAAATGCCATTCTATAAAAAAATAAATAGGCCAAGGCCATAGATGAAATCCATGCATCCAAAAAGATGCACCACCCAAGACACAACTATGTCAAACAAGAATGTTTTGTCTTCCCAAGATTAAGCTATAAACTAGGTTTAAAGCATCTAGTGCATAATTATATTTCATGAGAAAGTGATGTAAATGTAACAATGATCTGCTCTTTTCTTGGAGTGTCGCGGTCACATCCACATTTGCTTTCACACGCTGCGATGTACCACCCAAGATACAACTATAAGCAAAGTTTGAAAGGTCTAGTGCATACAGTTTGTGAAAAAGTGACCTAAACGCAAAAGCTGAACCTAAAAATTATTAAGTTATCTGCCCTTTGCTTGGAGGGTCACGGTCACATCCAAATTTACTTTGTCACGTTGCGATGTACTACCCAAGATACAACTATAAGCAAAGTTTGAAAGGTCTAGTGCATACAGTTTGTGAAAAAGTGACCTAAACGCAAAAGCTGAACCTAAAAATTATTAAGTTATCTGCCCTTTGCTTGGAGGGTCACGGTCACATCCACATTTGCTTTGTCACGTTGCGATGTACCACCCAAGATACAACTATAAGCAAAGTTTGAAAGGTCTTAGCGCATACAGTTTGTGAGAAAATGACCTATACGCAAAACTTTAATGAATGTTGAGCCTTCGCCGCCAGAAAAGCAACATCTGTCTTTTTTTCTTAGAAAAGGCAAGACCAAACCCATAGAGACTGGGAAGTGCCATAGCAGGAGGGGATATTTTTTTATTTTTTTTGGAAAAACTTTTTTATTGCGTTGGAAAGGAAAACAGAATGAAATGCTAATTTAAAACCTGTTCAATTAAAATTAAAACGATCCCTAAATAAAAATAAAATTCCTAATTTCATTTTATCATAGAGTGTTCGTAAAACGAATAACCAAATAATAATGGCCTTGAATGAGCTTTAAGTATAATTACGTCCCAACTTTTATCAAATGATTATATAAGACAACATTGTACATGATTTACATTTTAAGAGCTTTTACTTTTCATTTGTCTATGCTTGAACGATCCATAAAAACATATACCGGTATATAACTGCTACACTATACATAACAGTTATACAGAAAAACGATAAGCACACATGTATATTTATAACAATACAGGTTTAAAAAGACGAGGGAATGTGTGTGTTTCCTGAGACCAAGTAATCCCCACCAAAAGCTGGGCTACCAGTTCACCGCTGAATTATTTGAAAAGATCTTACTTATTTGTTGCACAATTTTCTAGAGATACTATCTATAAATCCCTCTCCGGTAACTTTGACCAGTATATACAAGAGACTAAACCATTGTTCAATCAGATAGTATGGTTTGTACCTAGCTTAACATATTTAACAGCTTAACATCTTTAACAAACATAATGAACCAGGCCATCCTTACCCACTCAAAACGTTTTGGTTCAGAGCACAGAGAACCAACACCTTTTTAATGATGGCCAGGGATTTCTTAACACTAACCAGTAGCATTCTTAAGAGATCTGTTACTAATTAGGCTACCTGGCCTAATATTCATCAAACTTTTGAGCACAAGAATCAGACTCGACTCAAAATTTCATTTGTTTTAATTCCAATTCTAACACGACCTCTGCAATCTTTCAAATACACAAAGAAGGGAGACAGCTGTATGTTATTCTACGATAAAATACAGCTGTTCCATTAATTCCCCGCGTATATTTCATCCGTTGGAAGCGCCACGTCACATGACGTCACTTGGTAAATATACGTCACGAAGACAAACCGAACAGTAATTTTAATGAAATGTTAATTACAACAAAATTGCCATTCTCCCAAACTGTGCACACCCCCGAAATAAACCCATCATATGCACATGTACATATAACATTAATAAGCATCTTGAACAAGGTGAGAACGTTTGACGTCATACAGTGCAAGCTATATGACGTAAGCAATGGCTTAATTGTTTGTCACGTGAAAACTAGTGCATTGAAACGCAGAACTTTGCACACGGGGGCGCCCAATGGAACAGCCTGTAAACATAGCAGCCTGATTACCTTGACCTCCGAGATAATATATAGTGCCCCAAAAATAGCGTAAATTATGGGGTAATTGTTGTGTTAGAATCGAAATAATAAATACGGACCTGTATTTTATCGGTGAATAAAATACAGTTAGTCGTTCGGATGCTAGAAATTAAATCACTCGTGCTAACGCACTCGGGATTTAATTACTACGCATCCGAACTCCTAACTGTATTTTATTCACCGATAAAACACAGGTACTTATTTATTATTTCTTAAATAAAAAACAATTTTACAAGCAAATTACTATATTTACTTACAGAAAGGAGTAATGTTAAAGATAATTTAACAGAAAATGTCTAAAAATTACAATTCTTACCCATACTTTTGTGTTGAAAGGGTTTGCAGAAAAATGAGATTTTGAGTCTGAGTCTGATTCTTGTGCTCAAACATTTGATGAATTTAGGCCGTAACCCAACAGAGTTCCTTTTGAGAATAGGGGCAAGTTCCTTAGAGTTGGGAAAATTAAATTGAGAAAACTAGTATGATTAATGATACTGAACCATATACTGAATACATGTTTTATGGCAAAACATATCACAAAATACCTTTTAAAGGAATGTTTTAAGGCATTTCTTTTTTCAATTGGGATTTTATTCTTTCCAACTGGGAAAAAAACATACTTAATGGCATTGGGAGTGGGGCCAAACTTCAGCCCACAAAACAGCCAAAAAGGAACACTGTCCAACCACCAAACATCCAACCACCAAACAGAATATCCAGTCTAAACATGACAATTGTTGCAAAGACAATTTATGCTATAGTTGCTGAGTTGAACTGAGCTTTACGGCACACCAACACAAACAGATTATTTGGGCCTTTTTTGGCACAAACATGAACGAACATTCCAGGCCCACATTCCATTTACACTGAGATGAAAAAAGTTTTTATGCAGAATGGGCATATAATCTTCTCACCTGCAGAACTACAGAGTTGCTGCAAATTCTGTTGTAAAAATTCCAATTTTTCGCTGGAGCCACAGTCATTGCTTTCTGCCAGTAAAACAATACAGGGATCATGAATGAAGAAGACCTTTGATGAACATGACAAAAACGACAATCTAAACATGAATTTGGGGTGATTATACCACTCTGTCTGGATAAGCAGGGGCTCTATTCTTGCCTGGGAACCACACGGGGAATATTTAATGAAACTGTCATACATGTTCATTTTATTAATTTTCACGACTAATCTATATTCATTATTTGGCTGCTGAGGGACTTGAACAAAGATTTGTTTGTTTATTTGTTGTCAAACATCATTTTCAGCACATTTTAGGCTGAGTTTGACGGTCGAATATTTTTGGTGGAGACAGACCACCCACTTATTCCTGGGTAGAATCAGTACTGTATATCTCCCACCATCCATAAGAACCGACACTTTCTCAAAATTCGAGCTCCAAGTGGAAGATTTCAAACGCAACCCTTAAACACAATGCCTCTCGACCATGGACGCACTTCTTTAACAAAGAAGTAAGCAGCAAGAGCAATCAGAAGAGAAGTAAGTATTAACATGTATAAATCACATACCTCAAGAAGAAGGGCACTTCGCTCACCATATAGTTTTCTGTGCTGTTGTACGACCTTACAAAGTCTACGAAGTGCATGGACAAGATTTTTTGTTGTCTGTACTCTTTCTTCACGGTTTCCATAGTGATGAAGTGATCTGATGGCTCCTCTAGCTTTAAAAAATACTCATCCGTCCATTTTTTAAAAGCAGGTGAAAATGCTGCCGCACCTTTCATTTTCAATGGTCTTAAAGGTTTAAAGTGATTCTCAAAGAAATCTTTTGGGCTTAAAAATCCGATACTTTCTTCTACAGGGTGAGTAGGTCTCCCTTCACCAAATGGTTTTAAATGTCCCGGTTCCAATGTTAGGTCTTTTCCAAGGGTTATAGTTAAACCAGCACAGATGACAGCGAAAACAAAAATCATTCCGACGTTTGTGAGTCGCTGGACGGAAAAATCCATCATTGTTACAGCCTGCAATGAGAGAAAACAAAAACCCGTTATTATAGACATAGCTATTCCCCACCATTGTCATATTTTCTGACCAGACTGAAGAAAGAACTTAAACACAAATAATAAATGGACACTTCAACAGCTTTAGTTTTTGTTTTATTAAAAGCATAGTTTGTATTATCTGTCCTTTTACACCCTCTACTGTCATCCTATACTGTCAAGTTCCGAAGGGGAGCTCACATCCTCTGCAGTTAAAGTGCAAAGGGGCGCTCACATCTTCCATTGTCAAGGTCCAAATGTGTGACCATGTAATCTACTTTCACGGACCAAAGGGAGCTCATACCCTCTACTGGCAAGGTCCAAAGCAGAGATCACATCCTCTACTGGCAAGGTCTAAAGGGGAGCTCATATCATCTACTGTCAAGGACCAAAGGGAGCCCACACCCTCTACTGGAAAGGTACAAAGGGGAGCTCACACCCTCCACTGGCAAGGTTCAAAGGGGAGCTCATACCCTCTACTGTCAATGTCCAAGCTCACACCCTCCACTGGCAAGGTCCAAAGGGGAGCTCATATCCTCTACTGTCAATGTCCAAATGGGAGCTCACACCATCTACTGTCAATGACCAAAGGGAGCTCACACCCTATACTGGCAAGGTCCAAAGCAGAGATTACATCCTCTACTGTCAAGGACCAAAGGGGAGCTCGCATCCTCTACTGTCAAGTACCAAAGGGGGGCTCACACCCTCCACTGGCAAGGTCCAAAGGGCAGATCATATCCTCTAATGCCAAGGTCCAAAGGGGAGCTCATACCTTCTACTGTCAAGGTCCAAGCTCACACCCTCCAATGGCAAGGTCCAAAGGGGATATCATATCCTCTACCGCCAAGGTCCAAAGGGGAACTCAAATCCGCTACTGTCAAGGATAAAAGGGGAGTTCATATTCTATACTGTCAAGGATCAAAGGGGATCTCACACTCTCTACTGTCATGGTCCAAAGGGGAGCTCATATCCTCTACTGTATAGGACCAAAGGGGAGCTCATATCCTCTACTGTCAAGGACCAAAGGGAGCTCACACCCTCTAATGGTAAGGTCCATAGCAAATATCACATCCTCTACTGTCAAGGAACAAAGGGGAGCTCATATCCTCTATTGTTAAGTTCCAAAGGGGAGCTCACATCCTTTACAGTTAAGGTCCAAAGGGGAGCTTGTATCTTTTATTGTCAAGGTTTAAATGTGCGCTTATATCCTCTACTGGCAAGGTCCAAAGTGGAGCTCACGTCCTCTACTGTCAAGGACCAAAGGGAGCACATAATTATCCTCGACTGGCAAGGGGAGTTCACACCCTCTACTGTCAAGGTCAAAATCAGAGCTCACATCCTCTACTGTCAAGGACCAAAGGGGAGCTCATATCCTCTAATGTCAAGGACCAAACGGAGCTCATACTGTCTACTGCCAAGGTCCAAAGCAGAGATCACATCCTCTACTGTCAAGGACCAAAGGGGAGCTCATAGTATCTACTGTCAAGGACCAAAGCGAGCTCACATTGTCTACTGGCAAGGTCCAAAGCAGCGATCACAGCCTCTACTGTCAAGGACCAAAGGGGAGCCTATATCCTCTACTGGCAAGATTCAAAGGGGAGCTCACATACTCTACTGTCAAGGTCCAAATGGGAGCTCATATCCTCTACTTTCACTGACCAAAGGGGAGCTCATATCCTCTACTGTCAAGGACCAAAGGGAGCTCACATCCTCTACAGTTAAGGTCCAAAAGTCAGCTCATATCTTCCATTTTCAAGGTCCAAATGTGCACTCATAAAATCGACTGTCAAGGTCCAAAGGAGTGCTCATATCCTCTACTGGCAAGGTCCAAAGTGGAGCTCACATCCTCTACTGTCAAGGAGCAAAGAGAGCACATAATTATCCTCTACTGGCAAGGGGAGTTCACACCTTCTACTGTAAAGGCCCAAATGGGAGCTCACATCCTCTGTTGTCAAGGACCAAAGGGAGCTCATATCCTCTGTTGTCAAGGTCCAAAGGCAGCTCATATTGTCTGCTGTCAATGTCCAAATGGATGCTCACATCCACTACTGTCAAGTTCGAAAGAGGTGATATTTCCCTATACTGTCAAGGTCCAAAGGGAGCTCACACCCTATACTGCCAAGGTTCAAATGGGTGCACACACCCAATACTGTCAAGGTCCAAAGTGGTGATCACCCTCTACTGGCAAGGTCCAAAAGGGAGCTCCTATCCTCTATTGCCAAGGTCCAAAGGAAGCTAACAGCCTGTGCTGTCAAGGGCTGTCAATGGGGAGTTCTACTGTCAAGGTCCAAAGGGGTGCTTACATCAATAAATATATAAGTATTTTATTGGAAAATTCAAATACACAATGTCACACAAGTGTCCTGAAACACTAGTTTGAAACATATATTTTATAATTAACCTTTTTTATGTTAGTTATTGCCACCTAGGGGCTTAGCAAGGGCATTTTTAAAGTGTACACATGAGACACATTATGCTTGGAAGGTCCGGGTGCAAGCCATGCTGTAAATGTTGTTGTTTTATTCGCAGATACTCTGTGGTGTATTTTGAAAAGTGTTTCTCAAAATTTTAAATACCTCTTTTGAAGCTGAAATGTTGTTCATATGGACAACTTATACACTGAACAAAATTTCTAAGTACCAACTTTTGTATCTTAACTAATTTCCTTATTTTAAATATATTTTAGAATAGATATATGATAAGTATTTTGTTTTGACACATAGTTTGTAAAACATTCATTTTTTGTTTAAATTGTTACATCTTTTGAGAGTTACCCTCCCTTTATATGACAACATGAAATGTACTAATAAAACATATAATGAGTCAAAGATCGCTTAAAGATATAAAATTCTTAAAATTGGTATGAAATAATAGAAAAAAAACATGAACATTTGACCCATTTAGCGCAGATTTTCCGTCTATAAAAAAAATGAAATATGGATAATCTTAAATTACCTCCCTTTAAATTGAATAGTGTTTGAAATTCAAGTAACTGTAATTCAGCGTTAACATTAAATATTTCGCCAATTTCTTTTGCAAACGCATTTGTAGTGGTAATGCTAGTAAAACATGATGCCACAATCATTTTAACCAGGGCCTCCTCTAGGCATAGCCAATGGCGCCAAATGAGAAAGAAAAATCAAAATGGCTCTAAATTTCAAACTTTGGCGACATCCAAAAATATCAGGCTCACAGTCCACAAAAAAACAGTTGACAGCCTCAAATAATGAATTAAGTGAAAACAAAGCTTTCATGGCTTTTTGGGATAAGACTTTTTGGGTCTGATAAAATGAACAATTTGCAGACAATGTAACACCTAGATAAGTAAACGTCTTTACATTTTTTAATTTGCACCATTATAAAATATGTCTACATTTTCAATTCTCGTACCATTTTTAAATGTCATTACAACTGTTTTATCACTGTTTACAACAATACCCTACTTATTGCAATATACACACATCTTATCAAGTAAACTCTGCAAACCTTATTTTGTATATGAAAACAAAACAGTGTCATCAGCAAACAATAATAGAAATATTTGCATTTCATGATTTGTTTCGAGTCAAACGTTCCATAACAACATGGATGTCTGTTTGCTGCAGTTTCTTTGTTGACAAATTGAGTGTGAGAAAGTCGATAATTAAAGATGTCACTAGTAATTATAAGTTATATTTAGAAAACTATGAATGTGAATGACAATATAATTAGGGTTTACTTGTTTTAACTGATAGGAGACAATTTAAGAAACACACTTTGATTGTGTAACGTTGCCAATTCTTAAAATACTTCTAAACGTAAATGAAAAAAACAAAAGACGTAACCTGTTCTATTGCTTTGTTTTGTTTTTAATTTAAAATAAGTATACTATCTGCATATATCATGTATGTTATTACCATTAAAATAATTATTTAAATGATATTTGCAATATACAAGTACATGTTTTACAATAAAAAATACGAGTATTCAATGAATAATTCACATATTACTAATTGATCAATTCCCTACCGCATTAGTGAAGGACTAACAAACACATAAAACATACATAAAAGCCACGAAAACATATACTCGGTCTAAAACGTTTTGGACCAGGGTATATAAAGTCATATAAAAATAAAACTAGTGAACAGAATTTAAGCATCTTTTTTAGTAACCAATGTCTACCCTACCCGGTTAATTTGGTACCAGAAACATTAAATTCCAAACAAGATTTGATTTTAAAAAAATATCGCGAACACACAAAGGGTCTGTAAAAAATGTTGCAAAGTCCATAAAAAGTTACAGTTACGGACACATTCGAGTAACCAATAAAAATATTATTATTTTTTCGCAAACTTTCATTGTAAACGATACTTATTGTTGATTGTTGATATATTGTGAATTATCAACTGAGATAATAAAGGTTAAGGTCGAATGTCAAGGTTCAGCGATCAGTATACGGGTTCGAACACTGCCATGGTCCAAAACCTTTTTTACAGGGTATATGTTAAGTGAATTGGTGCCATTAGGCTCTAACTTCTTCAATTTGGCTCCAACTTTTTTTCATTTGGCGCAAGTGATGGCGCAAGAATAATTTTGGCCAGAGGAGGCCCTGTTAACTGGCATACTTTAGAATTAGGAACATCGAAAGCTTCACTAATTCGAAGTACTTAATAAAATCCGATATATACAGTTGTATAAGTGTTATAACTTATTTCTAAGGAAACACTTTGTCTTAAAAGTTTTAAAATATGTTCATGCAATCAGAGCAGACGATATACACTCGTTATTTTGCAGTTTAACCGAATCTCTAATCAAGCTCAAAATACACAAAACAATGAGAATATTATTGACATATTCTTAGGTTGGTACTTAGCAATGTGGTTTAGTGTACAGTATCATATTCATTTACTTGGAAGAAGAAATAAGATGTTCTACTTACCCAGTAATACAACCCAAATAAATTCTACTATTTATAATTTAAGAACATATGTCTCGCAATAAATGTATCCGCTTAAAAAAATGGGCAGATTACCAAGAGATGTATAGTATTTATCCACTACATTCAAAACACGTCAACAAAATTTGTCATAAATGCAGTGAAGCATCTTGCGAGTCCCAGACACAGGGTGATACAATCAAGGATGTACATTTATAAGGTTGCAGGTCTGCCAAGTCTCCGGATAAAATCCGTATTTTCTGGATTTTTCATTTGCTGCCCAGAGCTCCGAATTTAAGTGTACAATCTCCGTATTCCATCAAATCTTATTTTTAAAAAAAATATTCATGATTTAACAGCTGTATTTTCACAGTTTTAAATATCAGCTATTTCCTGTATTGATCCTGTTAAGAGGACCTTAGTAAGGGGGGAAAAATAGGGTAGGCTTTTTTCTTTTTTTTTACTCCTTTTCTCATTGGAAAATCTTTTAATACTTGGACTTAACATTTATGTATCATGAATATAAAATACATGAAAAAATAATAATTTTATCACAGCTTTATTTTAAAGAAAGTGTTTCATAGTGAGTACGTAATTCATTGAATCCAGTAATAACATTTTCAACTAAACATTATATGTTGTTAGGCATTTAATATATTTATTAAAACCATATAGAATTTAAATTATAAGAAATAGATGCACAAACTAATGTAATGATTTATTATTTTAATTTTAAAGGTGATTTCTGTTAAAACTATTAGAACTATTAAAAGCCGCAAAAGAACGCTTAGATTCAATTAAAAAAAAATCTTAAAAGCAAATATATGTGCATCGCTAAAGTTAATGGATGCAAATGATTAAAATATACAATAAATGTTAATAGACTTAAGTAATACCTGCCCAAGATTCGGTTAAGGCGTCAACCCCATTACATTCTAATAACCAATTCACTCCCATTAATTCAACTAAAAACGTAAAAAAGAAACAGAACACAGCGTAGTAAAAAAATAAATAGGTTTGGCTGAAGTATACCAAAAAAAGAGAATATTAGTGCATGTCCCTTTAAATGTTAAAGAATTATTTTTTAGACGAATCTCCTTTTAAAAGTTGTCCCTATGAAAGTACACCTAAACAAAAGCTGGTAAGTTCCAATAAAGAAAGTCCAGTCATAAATAAATTGTCATGCATTTTAAAAGAATCTTTTACAAACAGTTGTTGATCTGATGAATCCGGAAACAGCATGGATTCCCAATTTCGATTAAACGCAAGAAGATAGGGAAGTTATCGAGAATCGTACTGGTTGGTTGAATGATAAGATAATTAATGCATCCCAAAACCTTCTAAATGAACTATTTCCTATATTTCCAGTTTTCAGTCCACTTTATACATTCCACACTTTGTGGACAAACTTCAGAAATGGAGCTTAACCGAAAAAATGAAAAATAAACAATATTTTACAAATACAAATATCTTTATCCAGCAATTTACATACAAAACATGTTTAAAGCATGTTAAAGCCTACACAATTACACGTATATATGAAGACAGTGATATATAAGGTGTGATATTTAACTTCATTAGTTTGTCAATTATGCGTCCTTGTATGGACACTCTTTTTTTACTGATTTTTGCATTCGATATATTTAAAATACTTGAATAGCTAGTCTCTTATAATTCTGTTTTGAATAATGTAGTATTGTAGAATTGTTTTAGTTATATGTATGTAAATACATTGTTTTATATGTTTTCTGTGAGAATGATGAATGAATGAATGAAAACAAAAAATATACATACATTAATGTGAAACACAATGTGTTGGTTTTATTTTATTGTTGTCAGTCCTGTTACTGTCCTTTAATAACGCATAACTCTGTCGGTATTTGTAACATTTATCTAATCGGCAAATTCAACAACTGGTTTCTTTGTTGTTTATAGACCTAAATAAAGAGCATAACATACACTTTAAGAATATATAAACAAAAATAGTATCGGTAAAGTACTTCATAAAAATATGTTGGGGGCCAGGTGGTCCGAACCAAAATATTGCGGCTAAAAAAATACGATTTCACATGTATAAATACAGCGACTTATAACTTTGCCAATGTTTACACCATTTGAACTAAAAAGGTTATTCTGGGGGCCAGGTAGTCCTTTTTCAACCATAAATATAGCAGGAGCCAACAATTACGTAAGCTAGTCCTTTATATACATGTATCAAATAATATTTTAAATGTTCTTCAAGCGCTTGAAATATTCAATTTGAAAAATCTCAGGATTTTGTGTGAAAAAAGATTTGGCAGGCCTGAGGTTGTATACAGCCTACTGTACAGTGGTACTTCACTTCATTGTTCAATCCCAGCCCGGACCGAATTTGGGTTAATTATCGAAATATTTCAAAAGTATTTCCTACCTGACCAGTCCTTCGGATGAGACTTTAAACCGAGGTCTGCTCGCTAAAATGCTTAGTGCAATACAGCGAGGATAAATAAACGCTTCTACACACACTTCACTTCATTGTTCAATGGTGTCATGATTTTATTGTGTAGCTCTATCCTGTTATTCATCAGCGTCGTACTGATTAATGCATACTACTGTGAAAAATCACGATGACACGATAATCTGGCTTAAACTAGATAAATACTTTTTCGGTAACAAAGACGACACTTTCTTGTGTGGTGTATATTTGTGGGGCGATAAATCTCGCCAGCAGCTAACATTGTTAATGGTGATCTTTTTCAATTATTACAGGAGGACATATCATACTTTGATTCATTAGGTAGGACATTCATTGTTGGTGATTGCAATGCAAGGGTAGCTAACAGAAACGATTATATTATCTTTGATCGAACTGTTTATGATATCGATTATAGTGACTATATACCAGATAATCTAATTAGAGTGTCACAGGACTCGGCAATAAATGCACAGGGAACGAAACTACTTGATCTTTGTAAGGCTACGTCATGTAGAATAGCCAATGGTAGGTTAGGGTATGATTACGGCGTGGGTTCTGCGACGTATGTGAAAAGAAACGGGTGTAGCGTGATAGATTATATCAGGATCCGTCTATATTACATGTATATGAGTCCCTGATTATATGTTATTGAAAGAATGTGATTTTTCGATGGTGAGTGATTTTCAGATAGGAGACTTCAATGAATGCAGTGACCATGCACCGTTATCGTTTGTTATTAGGGGTAATAGCCATAACTGTAAAAGTAACATAATAAATCTTGAAAATACGAAGTGGGACAATACATACAAAGAAATAATTCGTAGTGGTATAATAAGTAAATTGCCACTTTGCAATAATTATCTTGATAATGTAATCGAAGATGATATGAATAGTATAAATAACCTTATAATACAATTTACAAATACAATACGTGATGTTGCGGATCCACTCTTTAAGAAACGAAAGATCTTGAGGCCGTCTTATCAAGTACACAACAGCGATACTAATAAATGGTTCGATGATGAATGTGTTCTTGCTAAAACACGTTACAAAGAGGCATTATTCAACTTTAACAGAATCAAGTCGGGCGAAAATAGGGTGTTACTGGCTAATACTAAATTGATTTACAAGAAATTAATTCAGAAAAAGAAACGATCGTACAAATTTAAACAAATGTAAGAATTAAAAAAAAATGCGCCATTCTGTTTATTAAAGGAAAACGCAACAATCCTGATATTTCTATGGATGGATTTAGTTCATACTTTATAAATATGTTTAAGGATATAAAAGTGTCGATTTCTAAAGAAGCTGAAGATTTTAATAATAATCAAAATTTTAATGATGGCGATGCAATATTTGAAGAACTCGATAAACAGATTCCTGTTAGCGAAGTTGAGTCGGCAATTCGTGCCTTAAACAAAAACAAAGTTTCTGGAGATAATATTTTAAATGAATACTTTATCTCAACTTTTGATATTTGATCTGGGCATATAACTGACATTTTTAACGTAATATAAAGACATGGTTAGTAAATACAGGGGAATAACTCTAGTTAGTTGTTTACAAGTATTTTGAACACCCGGATTAATAAATGGTGTGAGATTAATAATACTGTATCGGACGCACAATTTGGCTTAAAAAAAAAGGCAGATCAACGGTAGATGCAATTTTCGCACTTCATAGTATAATCTAAAAAAAAAATAATAATAAAAAACGGCTTTATCGTGCTTTTATAGACCTTAAAAAAGCGTTTGATTCTATATATAGAAATGCAATGTGGTTAAAGTTATACAAATTTGGTATTAACGGGAAAATGCTAAGAATAATTCGTTCTATGTATAACACTGTCAAATCATGCATTAAATACTGCGGTTCTTTCTCGGACTTTTTTTCGAGATTTCAGTCGGTTTGAAGCAAGGAGAGATAATGTCTCCGATCATGTTTGCATTGTTTATTGAAGATTTAGAATTATATTTGCAAAAAAGAATAGACAGTGGTTTATCATTAGATGACATTTCTTTAATTTTACTGCTTTTTGCTGATGATATGGTGTTAATAGGGAATACTCTGCAAGATCTGCACATGAGCTTAAATCGTCTATATGAATATTGTGAAACTTTGGGTTTGGAAGTAAATACTGAAAAAACAAAGGTTATAGTTTTTCGTAAAAGAGGTAGAGTAACCGTTGATGAAAACTTTGCTTATAACGGAGCATTATTAGAGGTTTCAGATGATTTTAATTATCTTGGAGTTGTATTTAACAACTCTGGGTCGTATACGTTAAATGAGCAGGCTATGTGCGCAAAGCATTAAAAGCTATGAATCTTTTAACTGCAACCATAAGAAAAACTGAACTTAAACCTAAAACATCCCTTCAATTATTTGATGCTTTCGTCTCATCAATACTCAATTACGGTTGTGAAGTCTGGGGTTTCATAAAATCGAAAAAGATAGAGAGAATTCATCTCAAGTTTTGTAAACACATTCTAGGAGTAAAACTGAAAACGAGTAATGCTGGTGAATTGGCGGGTTATCCATTATTTATCACAAGATATACTCGAATAGTTAGATATTGGTTGAAATTAGTTACAACAGAAAATATAATTGTATCATCTATATATAAATCTTCATTATCTGATTGTGAAAGTGGTTTAAACAATTGGTTATCCAATGTAATATCTCTGCTTAATACGTATGGCTTTATGTATATATGGGATGATCCTTTAATGGTGAACCATCAACATTGTATATCTACCTTTAAACAGAGGTTGGTGGATTGTTTTATTCAAAAATGGAACACTGATCTACAAGAAAATAGAGTATTATCAAGTTTGTATAGACATGTTAAAGATAATTTTGGATATGAAAACTATCTGAATATGTTATGTACAAAAAGATTACGAAGTGTTTTTACTAAATTATGTTTATCTTCACATAGCTTAAGAATTGAGACAGGTTGTTATGCAAGACATAGGATTGAAAGAAATGAAAGAGTTTGTCAAATATGTAATTCAACTGAAATTGAAGACGAATTTCACATTGTTTTAATTTGTACAGCTTATAATGATATTAGAAAGAAATATATCAGAAAATATTACATACAAAGGCCAAATATGTTTAAATTTATAACACTTCTACAATCTTCAAAGAAAAAAGAACTGTTAATTTAAGCAAATATTTGTCAGAAGCGTTTACTGTCAGATGTTCTATTCCAAATATTATTTCTTAAAATATATTCAAGTACATCCTCACATAAATTGTTATTTTATATATAATTCCTTTTGTTTTTTGATATCCTTGGATTATTGATTAAAATGTGTGATTTAGATGAGCTGATTAATTAAGGAGTATTGAAAATTGAATTGTAAGTGAGTCTGTAGAAGTATGTGTAACCTGTCATGTGATTATAATTATGTATTACAAATTATTTATGTAATGATGAGAAACTGTAAAAGTTTAAATCAATGAAGTGTCTAAGTGTCTAAGTGTCTGTCTGTCTGTCTGTATGCCTGCCTGCCTGCCTGCCTGCCTGTCTGTCTGTCTGTCTGTCTGTCTGTCTGTCTGTTGTCTGTCTGTCTGTCTGTCTGTCTGTCTGTCTGTCTGTCTGTCTGTCTGTCTGTCTATATATCTATCTATCTAAACTACCCTTTAATGCAACCAGTTAATGAACAGGTTAATTGTAATTACACCATTTCTTACCTGAGATCTAAAATGAAAGTAGAAAATGACAGTATTTCCTGTTTTTTTGTAATCTGGTACCCTTCCCCTACTGCGCTCGCTACTCTCTCCGGTTGCCAGTCAAAACGACCCCTAGTCAAAACGTCCACTGGTCAAAACGTCCCCAAACTGGTCAAAACGTCCCACTTTGGTATTTTCAAATAGTCAAAACGTCCCCACAAAAATTTCCCCCATTAAACAATTACCAGTGTTGAATTTGTTTTGTTTTATTTTGTTTAGCAACTGTTTTATGACATTTTTACGTGTTTACGGTAATTAAATACTTCTCTTTTTTTTGGAAAATACACAGAAATATTAACTCTGTACGTCCATTACCATATATATCTTCCTAAACAGCTGAAAGGAATTTAACCAAACTTAGGGTATCACTTCACCATATGATGGTGGCGTGAAAGAGCAACACTGTTTTTGGCTCTGTACCCAGGGGTCTTCAGGGTGGTCAAAAGGACAAATACACTAAACAATTAATTTCACTAATTTTGTGTATATATAATCGCATATGAAAGAGAAACAACATATCAAACAATGATCGTCTATGGTAGAGAAACAACATGTTGATGTGAAATCCAAGATGGCTACCACAGCTAAAAATAGATTAAAAAAACAGTTTGTAGCGACTACTTCTTGAAAACTGTGATATTGATATGGGACTTTTTCTGAAACGATTAGCATGACATAATGTTGGTCCTTGTCGAAAATTGTTTTGAGTCGACGTTAAACACATTCGACGTTAAACATGGCTGACAGCGGCCATCTTTGTTTACATAGAGTTATATATTATAGTAAAAACTTGTAGTGACTACTCCTCTGAAACTACTTTACATTTTTCAAGAAACTTCACAGGAATGTTGCTCTTGATGTTTAATTGATCCTAGCAAAATTTCAGGCCGGCCGGAAACTAAAGATGGCCACCACGGCTAAAAATAGATTTTTAAACTACAAGTTTGTAGTGATGACTTCTTGAAAACTATAAGTGATATTAATATGGGTCTTTTTCTAAAATGATCAGCAGGACATGATCTTGATCCTTGTCAACAGTTATTTTGATTTGACATTGCAGCAGCCATCTTTGTTTACATAGAATTATATAGTAAAAGCGTGTAGCGACTACTCCTCTTAAACCTCTTGACGGATTTTCATGAAACTTCACAGGAATGTTGCTCTTGATATCTAGTTGATCCTAGCAAACTTTCAGGTCGGCCATGGATGAAAATGATTTTTAAAAAATAAATTTGTAGCGACTACTTCTTGAAAACTAAAAGTGATATTGATATGGGACTTTTTATAAAATGATCAGCATGACAATATGTTGGTCCTTGTTGAACATTGAGTCGACATTAAACATGGCTGCCAGCGGCCATCTTTGTTTACATAGAGTTATATAGTAAAAACTTATATCGACTACTCCTGGTTTAAAGGGACATATATTGTTTTCTTCTTCAGAATGCCAAGAAAGAAAAGATCAAGTGTCAGTCAGGTGAGAAAAGGGACAGCCACTGCCAAAAAACAAAAACTTCAAGCAGGATCAGAGGATCATCACTACGATCATAGCAATAAAACCAAAAGCACTATACATCATGAGGCAGACACAAATGACAGTACATGTTCTACAACTCTGCTTGAAGTTAGTTTGACATGCCTTGAAGAAGAAGCACATGCATACATAGGTGCGATTAATAAGGTCAATTATGCTACTGTTTCTGAAGAATGTGTGACACTTTGGGATGACTGTTATTTTGGACGATGTGTGTGCCAATGAGTCTGAGCTTTATAATGAAGTATACACAGGTGCGACTAGGGACAACGATTCTGCTACTGTTTCTGAAGAATGCGTGACACTTTGGGATGACTCTGTAATTATAGAGGATGTGTGTGCTGATGAGCTTAACAATGCATTCATTGCATGTGAAGATACTGGTAATTTCTCTATTTCTCAGATAGCCAGAATGACGAATTACTGACAAATGACTCCTGTAAGCTATCCATACTTGATCGACTCGAAAATGAACTATTGGGACGGAATCCATGCCCGAAACTAATACACGGTCATATAAATCTGGTGTCATACAATTACATGAAAGTGAACCTGGCCGCGCACGTCTGCAGTGATACTGTGGCAAATGACTTAAAGGAACTCTATGGTGATGAAGTTTCTGAAACTGTAACTTTGATACGACATATAAATAAGTTCTTCGACTGTTTGAATGCACGAAGTTTATTCGAAGGCAGAAATAAAAGGAACCAAAATCTGTGTCCATATAGGGATTCTAATGACCCAAGACTGACGTACCTTTTGGATGATTTGTTGGGATATATTTATTCATGGGATAGGGAGGTTCAAAACAGAGTCGGAAATTACACTGCAAAAGATAGAGCATCAATGCGTCTTCTTCACCAAACAGTAACTGGATTGAAAATTACAATCAGTTCAATATGTAAGTGTGTAAAGTTCATGCTAAATGCTGGTGCTGAATTTGTGTTAACACATTCATTCAATCAAGACCAATTAGAACAGCATTTTGGACATTACAGACATCTTGGCGGTGTTAATAACAACGCTTCGGTGTATCAAGTTAGAAATATGATGACAACACTACGGACTGTAGGTGCACAGGCTTTGCCACCGCGTCAGGGTAATATCAGGCGCCATGGCTTAGATAATGATTTCATTGACCATTCCAAATTACCACGAAGGAAAGCACACAATTAAGGAATTAGGATAATGCATGTATAAACATATACTAACAAAACAGTACAAAAGCCAATAGTTTGGTCTTCGGAATATGCTATAAAAAATATGAGACGAGATAATAAGTATCTTTGTTTATTCTGAACTTCAAAAACAAGTGTGTTATACATGTACAAATGTTATGTGAAAAAAGCCGCATTGTGGCACTATCCGACTGTTTGTAACCTGTACCATTGCCATATCATGAACATGTGACTATATTGTGCATAGCCTTCTTAGGGTGACAAACTTGTTTTGTAATATTATCTCCTAGGGATCATTTTACTTCCTGACTTGCTTATTGATTTATTGCATCATAAGAGATACATTTGAGGGGTTGCCGAAGACTAGCTGATGGCTTTGCTTTTGCACGTTTCTGGTTACTGTTTTCATTCACTTTCAACAATCTCTGCATATGGCGTGCAACTGCATGTCCTCTTACTGTACGGAAAAGATTTACCACATCTTCAACCAAATTTTCAAGATATGAACATTTGTCAGTATTTGTAGTTTCTGTAGAGCAGAACAGTTTCTCTTCATAATGTATGACCATAAAAGATTCAAATATTTTCTCCTTCAAATCTGTTTTGAGGAAGGCATTTGAAGAAAGACGTTCCAAATTCACATTTTTGCGCATTATGTAGTCAAACTCTCGAACAAGTAGGAAGAAATCGGGACACGGTTTTATGAGCCCATCCCTGTCTTTTCTGTTGTACCACGTCTCATACTTAGAAGTGAATGACGGGTTGTCTAATTTTGACTGGATGTTTTTTAGCATGGATAGCTTAGTTTCCCTTTCGTATTGGTTTTGTATTTTTGTATATTCCTTTTTCAAATAGTGAATTATGTAACCAGCTATATAGAAAAGAACTTTCTGGTCATTGTCAGTAACTGCATCTTTCATTTCATGAAAAAGTTTCTTCTCTAGTTCGATTCTGCCTTTGATCAATTCACAAGTCAGGTCCATCAGAAAAATATATTAACACTATCCATATCAGACAACCCATGCAGTTTGAAAAGATCAAATCACTTTTCAATGAGTGCAATATTTGACCTTACACTGTGAAACTTTTTAAAAAATAACTCTCTTTGGTCAACAGAAGACACGTCAGCACTCTTTCGTGAACTCTTTAAAATACAAAGAAATATCTGACTTTCCCTCACAAACTTCAGCAATTTTGGCTTCCTCGGATTGACCAAAAATGTTATATATGGGTTCATTTTGAATGTTTTTCAAAGACCGTCTGTAGGCATTTGGGAAAATTGTTTCAAATTGAGATTCATCATCATTACTTTTTCCTACAACTTCTGACTGTTATTTTGGCATTCCTTTTCTATGTTCACTTGCTGAAACAAAAATGACAGTAAATGGTTTAAACTCTAAAATTTAATGCCAATTTTTAATGTTCTGTTTTCAACATTATAGGAACTTTGTTTGCGATGCATCACACAATGACGCTAATCAAATTACATGTATATTTAGGCGCATTGTTTACGGTGAATTATCGTATATTATATCACATTTCTGGAGATCATTTGAAAACATTAAGTTCACAAGACCGAATGGCGAGTGAAAATAATATTTTACAATTGAGGACACATAACGATGTTGTTATTTGAAGTTCGAAAATTTCTGCCGACATCTTTCTTACTCTACTTAAACAGTTATCCCAATATATTATTGTACGACATCTACCAACCGGTAGGTGTTCCCTGGTCATTCAGTCTACTCTGTAAAATATTGTAGATTATAACAAGATAAACTAGACCAAAAGTATTAGAATGTTAACTTATTGTCGATGTGATTGATTTTAGTGATATACAATGTAATTAACATGATGCTAGTACTCGGATATCTCCGCACTATTGTTAATGTCGGAGCATATTGATAGTATTTTTTATAATATTACAGTTGCATTGCTATTGTTTATCGGAGGTATAGTATTGGTTTGATTGTTTAAATGGATAAATGATTGACAACTGGTGTCATGATAATTGAAAAAATAACACGCCATTTCCTTGTAAAATCTTTAAGGGGCACACTGCAATCTGGAGTTTTATATCGAGCATTAAAACTAGTAGCAACTACATTTATTAAGCATGTATCATTGACTTTAAAACGGTAAAAAAGTGTTTTCTTTATTCTACCAATTTTTTAAATATATTATTGGTACACTATAATCATAGTAAGTACATGAAATATGTAAAACAATTTGCTTTGAACCATTGTAATAATGAATATTCCCCGTGTGGTGGCTGGGGTGGAATACAACCACTGCAAATCACGCTAGAGGCAGAGGGGTAGGACCTCCCGTCATGGAGTGTCTACTATAGAATTTGCAGGTTAGAAGGTTCTAGATCCATTCTCCGTATTTTATCTTGATGTAAATGGAGGATGAGCCTGGCATGTTCATTCCTGTTCGGCACCATATAACCTTTCGTGTGTTGGTGCGCCGTAAAACCCAATTCAATTCAATAATAATGAATATTAAAGACTGCACATATGCATTTATGTAAAAAAAAAACTAACGTGATGCCGAGAGTTTTAAACAAATAAGATTGCCATGTGTCCCTTTAAATGTATTAGAAGAAAACAACAACCTTGTTTGTGTTTTGATAGAATCAATGGTTTAAATTTCTATTCTTGGCATATGACATTGAAAAAAGAAGTGACGCAAGAAGGAAGTTTTTCAACAACAAATGCATTTTAGTATGTATTAGTGTATATTAGAATAGAATAGAATAGAATATTTTTATTCAGAGAAAGGTGTCTTCCATATATAGACAATATATGCATTTAACAAGATAAATATCTTAACTATAATGATAACAGAACTGTCTTATTGATAATGATGAGGTTATAAAATTACATATTAGTTGGTACACAAATCAGATTGCTAAAACTGTTTAAATAACGGTTTCCTAAGTGCCGTAAGTTTTTTTACAAAGAACAATAAAATGTACTTCATCTTCAGTTTGATTACATATAGTGCAAAGTCTGTTTTCACGTGATAATGTAGGTTTAAAAGAACGACCACGTTCTGTAAGTAAATCGTGTGCACTAATTCTAATTATTGTAAGTTCTTTTGTAATGAAAATGACAAATAAATTTGTAGCCCAAAATTAGTGTAAATCTTCGGAATAGTATGAAGTTTATTGTCGTACAATTCGCATTTTAAAGAATTAATTTCAGAGTGATATCTGCAGAATACTTCTGTGAGATTGTTTGTGGAATTTGTTTAGCATCCAATGGTTTTGGAGCATATGTATATTTATTCAAAGACTTTTAATAAGAATATCGTGATCTGTGACCTTCATTGAATAGGGCCTTATCAACATTATACACTTGTTTTAAAAATCTATTATATATGTATATAGTTAAATTACCAATCTCTAAGGTTAATTTATATAGTTTATAGATAGATAGATACTTTTATTGACTTAAACTATTACAGTTTTTCATCATTACAAATATATGATAATTATAATATACACACACGTGACAGATATTAACATTGCAAATACAACAAAATAATCACTAAGTTTTTGTTTTGTTTCATACATATTTAAACAATCAAAAACATACATATATTATGGTATGTCAATGATAAACGAGGATGTTCTAAAATAAGATATCTAGTGTTTTTAGTTTTTTTTGTTTTAGTCTGTTAAAATGGATGTAGATAGCCGTAATACAAGTGCATCGGAAATGAATTTACTTAAACTAAGAATAATCTTTTTGTTTAATGACTGCAACAATTCTACAAATTTAAACATGCTTGGTCTAGTTGTGTAATATTTAGGAATATATTTGTTTCTAATGTTAGAGTAAGTAGTACAGATCAAAATAAAATGGTACTCGTCTTCAATAGCGTTTGTGTTACAAATTTCGCACACTCTTTCGTTTCTCTCTGTTCTACCTCTTGAGTATCTCCCTGTTTCTATTCTTAAACAATGAGCGGATAATCTTATTCTTGTTATACAACTTCTTAATTGTTTGGAGCATAATGTTTCTAGATATGTTTCAAAATCAAAATTCTCTTTCACCACCTTATATAGCGTTAAAACTCTACTGCCTTCTATATCAGATCTCCATTGTTGCATGAAACTATCTATTAATCTTTGTTTAAATATTAAAGGAAATAGTTTAAAACTAACACTCATTGGATTATCCCAGACATTATTAAAACCGTTACTGTTTAGGATAAACCTTATATTAGTTAGCCAATTCTTCGCGCCCTTATTACAGTTAGATAACAAATCCTTATATATTGCTTTTAGTATAATGTTCTCTGTAGACAATAGTTTATACCAATATTTGATCATTTTTACATATCTATTAATGTATAAGGGGTAACGAGAGAGCTCTCCGTAAATACCAGCATTACTTGTGGTAAGTTTAACACCTAAAATAATTTTACAAAATTTTAACTGTATTCTCTCAATATCTTTTGATTTTGTAATCCCCCATATTTCACTTCCATAATTTAATATTGATGCCACAAAAGCATCGAAAAGCTGAAGAGATAATTTTGGTTTCAATTCATATTTTCGTATATTAACCAAGAGTATATTCATTGCTTTTAAGGCTTTTCCACAAAGACATTGTTGGTTTAACGAAAAGGAGCCTGTATAATTAAGAACCACACCTAAATAATTAAAATCATCGACGACATCTAATAAACTTCCATTATAATACCACCTTTCACATTCTTTAATTCTACCCCTTTTACGAAATACAACTATTTTTGTCTTTTCAGTATTAACTTCAAGACCCCAGGATTCACAGTATTCATAGAGTCTATTAAGACTTTGCTGAAGGTCATCTGGGCTTGACCCCAGTACAGCCATATCATCAGCAAAAAGCAACAGTATTAAAGTGATATCATTAAGAGATAAACCACCATCTATTCTATTTAATAAGAACAATTCTAAATATTCTATGAATATAGAAAACATAATCGGTGAGACAATATCACCTTGCTTTAGACCGATAGAAATATCAAAGAATTCGGAGTAAGATCCACAGGACTTAACACATGCTTTAACTGTTTCATACATGGATCTAATTATCCTAAGCATTTTCCCGTTGACACCACATTTATATAGTTTTAACCACAACGCGTTTCTGTAGACAGAATCAAACGCTTTTTTCAAATCTATAAATGCGCAATAAAGTCTTTTTTTGTCGTTTAAAATGTTGTTTATAATGCTATGCAAAATAAATATTGCATCTGTTGTTGACCTACCTTTTCTAAACCCGAATTGAGCATCTGATATAATATTATTATTTTCGCACCATTTGTCAATCCGCGTATTCAAGATGCTTGTAAATAGTTTACTCATACAATTAATTAATGTAATTCCCCTGTAATTGTTAACAGAGTTTATATCGCCTTTTTTATGTAGAGGAATCATAAAACCCTTAGACCAGCTTTCCGGAAATATATATATACTGGCTTATTGCATTAATCCAAGCATGTTTGTTTATTATAACGAGTGTTGTTGACTGATATTGTGCATGTAAAATGATAATGATAATTGTTGAGGCAAAACAAGTTGTATGATAATATTGGGATAGATTACGAAGGACCCTTTTACACTCTTCCACAGTTGGGGAAATTATGGAGTAGTTTAGCTCGTATTTATTCTGCTTGTTATTATAGTATTTCTGTGTTAAGGGACACACAGCAATCTTGAGGTATTGATCAAGTATTACGATTTGAACTTTATTTATTAATCTGGAATTAAGTTTTTTTAACTTATTTTTTACATATCATTAAATAAAAGGTAATAGAATTTAGAGTTATCAAATTTACTTCATTACTCTACCATGTTTATTATTGGTGCAATATAATAACAACTAGTGGTATGCTTTTTTTTAATTATTCAGTGGAATACCTTTAAGTTTCAAGAACGTCCAGATTGCCTTGTGTCCTGTTAACTCGTTTCTCATCCAGGAAAGATTATGAAATCTAACGAGGAGCTTAATGCTGATAGTGTTACTAGATAATAAATTATAGTATCAACGCCTCATTTTTACAATATATTTAATCTTTTACAATATATTTAATCATTGATATGGTTATTGGTGAAACGTTTGGTTTTAGCAGTGGAGTAAAAATACATATATATTATACCAATTCAAATTTTATTTTGCAAACAACTATTTTTGTCTTCTTATTGCTCATTCCATGTTTCACCAAAAAATGACCCGGATTTTCTTAAAAGTTTCTACTATAAGTTATATCTTAAAGACACATGCCTTACTTTTCATGAAATAATAATTATGCAATTGATAGTAAATAAAGTTTGTTATATTATCTGCGTTATTTACTTGTTTAAAGCTCTCTTATAAAATCCATGTATATCCGGTTACATGTAAATGGGGACTAATTTTGGTACAATTTATCACCGCCTTCCCAGGAAATGCGGCCCCAATAAGGACTCGAACTCGGGATATGTGGCTTCCTGCGGCAAAAACTTGCACACGGAGCCACACAATGCCAGTCAATTAATGACCATATATACAGACACTCCCCTTAGCATCGTCCGTCGGACAGATACATAAATCTGGCGATGCCAAGTATCAGTCTCCTCTGAGCATTGTAAAAAACAACTGGAATATATTTGATAGTAAGAGTAGTACATGGTTCCCAGACTCGGAGTATCCTCCTTTCTCTGGGGCAGCTCAAAATAACATAAAATGCGTTACACACAAACTTATCCTTGTTTGTGGACCATAAACCCTAATTTATACTTGAGTTTCGTTACATCCAGGTAAGTGTGTGAATCTAGTTACCTTTAAGGTTTTCCTCGTGTTTCTTTAGAACATGACCACGAAACCCTGAGATGGATTTATACTCTTTGTTACAGTCCGGACAAACATGTACAGTGGCGGTACCCCCATTTGACACATGCGTAGGTTCATCGGTAGCGCGGCGGATTTGTAACCGGAGGCCCCGGGTTCAATCCTCCGTGGTGCCACTGAGTTCCGTCGGTGTGTTCTTGGGCAAGACACTTTTCCTTAGCCTCGTCCGTCGGATGGGGACGTAAACCGGGCGGTCCCGTGTATCGGTCTATCATCCGAGCACGTTAAAGAACCATAGGAATCTATTCGATAATAAGAGTAGGGCATGTTCCCGGATTCCTATGTATCCTTCCCCTCTCTCTGGGGCGGCTCTGAATAACCTGTACTGTGTTGATGAGCAGTTAAACAACATTCAATTCAATTCATCATCTTCAACATATTTAGCTGTACGCATGGCTCCGCCTTCAGTCAATATAGATCCGCCCCTACTGTGGATATTGTCGTCAAATTGGCCTGCGGTAATGTCATCGTATGTCTACCCCAGTCTAACACGGAATGCTTCTGGCTGAATTTATACACAAAATGTGACAGATAAACTTTATTGAAAGCTGGTTTATAACTTTTTTATTTGTAGTTCGATTTTGATGATTTAAGCTGCATACCTTTTGTGAAAACATAGTATTTCTATTGGTGTGATGTGTTTTACAAAATTTTGAAAATATAGTAAAAGTGTTGTCATCGCTAGTACCATGTGTTATATAGATAATAGGGGGATATCGTGTGTTTTTTTAATATATATAATATCTGCGGCTCCAGTGCAAGTGGGACTTCCGCACAGCATGGCTTCTGCTAAACGTGTCGCAGTGGTAAGTTAACTGACACTATTTATTATTTTATATTGCCTTATTTGCAGGGTCGGCTTATAATACAATGCCGAGTATTTTCTTCCCCACCCACCATTTGACCATTCTCGCTGAAGGATTATGTACCCCTGTGTGTAGATCTACATTTTAGCGATGACAATACATTCTGCGCATGCCCAGTTTATATCTGTCACAGACACAATGTTAAATAGGTCATAAATATAGACCCTAATTTGGTAATTGCCATTTTATTTTTAAGTAATCAAACTGTAAAGATTAAACATCATTTTTGTAATATCTACCAAGAATAGCATTGTCAGTTCGCTTAAGAAGCCAAATATCAGACTCCAATTTGATCGATAACTATGAATTCACCAAGTGCGCGCCGCCGTTTTATTGTTTCAC